>JACXGM010026768.1:0-14745 GCA_016801145.1 Umbra pygmaea
GAGGAGCAGCAGTGTTTTTAATGTCTGTCCATCCCCATACCCCTGAACCAGCTCTACTCCCCACTGAAGGAGGTGAGCAGCAGTGTTTTTAATGTCTGTCCATCCCCATACCCCTGAACCAGCTCTACTCCCCACTGAAGGAGGTGAGCAGCAGTGTTTTTAATGTCTGTCCATCCCCATACCCCTGAACCAGCTCTACTCCCCACTGAAGGAGGTGAGCAGCAGTGTTTTTAATGACAGTTGGCATAATTGCCTTGGGTCCTTGGGATTAATTTTTCTATTATTATGAAGAAAAAAAAGATTAACTCCTTTCAAGGATACGAATTCAAACAATTATTTTTCCACATAATGATCATTAATTATATGAAACAAAAACAGCCATAGACTGTACTATATGTGGGACAGTTTGAGTGACTCAATCTGTATAAGTGACAGCCAATGTTAAAACAATACCTTTTACCTATGACTATGTTAATGTCAATTTATTTAATTGAAGAAGTTAATGTACAGCTCATGAAAAAAGAGACTTGCAAATTGTTCTTAAATCAACCCTATAGAAAATCCTTTGGAATGTGATCAAGAGGAAGATGGACGGTCACAAGCCATCAATCAAAGCCAAGCTGCTGGAATTTTTGCGCCACAAGTAGCATAGTCAGCCAACATCAATGTAAAACACTTGTGGAGAGCATGCCAAAATGCATGCCAAGATGCATGAAAGCCAATTATTATTATTATACAGTTATTTTTATTATGCCACAAAATATTGATTTACTCTTCCTAGAGTAAGTTAACATATTAGTATTGTGTTGTTTAAAAATGAATATTAACTTATTTTCCTTGCAATATTCAGGGTCTGACAAATCTGCAAATAAATGCTCAGAATTACCATAATTTTATTTAAAATTGTGTGGCATCTGATGGCTCAGTGGTTAGGGAGTCATACTTGTAGCTGGAAGGTTACCGGTTCAGTTCCCGACTGTACTGAATGTAGTTGTTTCCTTGGGTAAGACTCTTTACCCTAAATTGCTTTGGATAAGAGCATTGGCTAAATGACATAATGTTAAATATCAGTAGTTTATGGAATAAATCTAAAATGTTAATTTTACACAAACACATATGTATCAATAATGAAAACATAGACACTGATGATTTTGCATTGGTCTCAATTCTTTCCAGAGCTGTAAATTTAAGTTATATTTATTTTTATCTATTTATTAATGTTGAAAATTTTCCAATCAAGACATTAAAATTACATTTAGACAGTAAAAGATGGCCATTAGCACATTTCTTATAGAGGGTATCTGTCTTGCATCAAACAGTGAATTCCACTCTCTGTGTCACATTTGGTGTTGGTTGTGTAGCGGAGAGGAACGGAGACCACAATGCAGGAGGAGCGTAGTTGGTTACTCAGTACGCATGACGATGCCTATATAATCCCAGTGTTCTGGAAAGTTTTGCGCGTGTTATTGTGAATTGCTACTCCTGTGATGGAGGAGAGGAGTGCTGTGCTGTTGTACTACTTTGTGAGTGTACATATTTGATTGAGCCTTCACCTCAGTATGTGTCGTACAATAGACATCATTGTTTGAACGAGGCGTACTTAGTATTTCGTTTTCGCGACTGTGCCGCTTGAGAGCACATGTATGTATTATATACAAGTTATGCAGTTCCGATCCACGGTGTATGTCAACAGTAACATCTCAGAAATATTTCCATATTATCCTGTTCATTAAACGAAACAAAAAAACAGAATGCAAGCACTTACCACATAGTTGTACTTCTGGCACTCTCACCCTGACAATAAATGCAGATTCCAAAGTATTTCCTGTCTTTCATGGTAAAAAGGCAGGTAGCTCGACAACCTCCACTCCAGTCCATTCCAGTCCAGTCTTGCAGTATCATGTAATGCATTCATGTAATTTTGCTGTTCCCATATACAGTACCAAAAGGCTACCGCAAATGAATAACATAACTAGGTTCTCTGAAGAGTCCATTGTTTATATACAAGATTGTGCCAGAAGGACTTCAGAATCTCAGACTTCAAGGTCACTGCATAGGGTGCCAAACACACATTGCCCAATCATCTATGTTTGTACATGCCTCAAGATGTGAGGCTTCTGCCGAGAAAGTGTCCCACATTACCTCCGGAGGCCTTGATCGACAAATCAGATTTTCATCAATGTTTTTTAAATTAAAATACTGTATATATTTTTCCCATTTCCCAACTCCTTGGACCGATGCCAGATGGTGAGGGGCATGCACATGGTTCATGCAACCACATGTCGCAGAGCCGCCGATTCTTTTTGCACTGCTCATTGAACACGGAAGCCTTTAGTCAGATCATGTACTGGATGATTACGCTCACCAACTATACTTCCATGATTTAATATATAGGCGCCCAATCTGCACACAAGGAGTCGTTGGAGAGTGACGTGGCAAGGTAAATGTTTTGGCTTGTCTATTCCGAATCCCGGGCAGCGCTATCCCAATTTGGGATAGGTCATTCTGGAGGTCCAGGGAAAGACAGAAAACCCATAGTCAGGCTCGAACCAGTGAATATCATGATGTAGACTGTCCTGTAATGCAGGGACTTAGCCTATGATGCCAAGCAGACCCCAAGATTTTCACCTGTTTAGACCACACGGTGAGCATCCATTTTGGCAAATTGACATTTCTGGAGGAATAGCCGTAGCCATCACCCTCCAATCCAACAGGTCCCAGACATGCTCAATGGGATCAAGATCCAGGCTCTTTGCTGGCCATAGCAGAACAAGGACATTGCTGTCTTGCAGGGAATCACACACATAACAAGCTTTATGGCTGGTGGGATTGTCATTTTGTAGTGAGGATGAGCCTGCAGTAATGGTACCAAATAAAAGAATGCACAGCATTAAGATTGCCAGCAATGACAACAATCTGAGTCTGATGTTGCTGTGAACCACAGCCACAGACCATGGTGGACCCTCCACCTCCAAATCAATACTGCTGCAGAGTACAGGCCTTGGTGATGTAACACTCATTCCTTTGACGTTAATCGTGAGTCCGATCATCACCCCTGGTGAGAAAAAACTGCAAATCCTCAGTGAAGAGCAATTTTTGCCAGTCCTGTCTTGTCCAGTAATGGTGGGTTTGTGCCCATAGGCAGGATTGTTGCTGGTATTGTCTGGTGATGACCTGTCTTATAACAGGCCTACAGGACCTCAGTAAAATCCCAGCCTCCCTCAGCATTTTGCGGACAGTCTGAACACTGATTGAGAAATAGGCCTTTCTCATAGCGTTCATTCTATTGTTAAAAGACGGTAAACAGATTTCTGGTCTGTAGTTTAAGCGTTGGCAATGGACGTTAAACAACTTTATTTCCACCTCTTGCCAAACATTATAGACATAGAGGGCTAGATTTATCAAGCTGTTTGCGCCTGTTTCCAGGCGCTAATTGGTCGCAAAGACGGACGTAACCGATGCGGGCTATTTACAAACCGGTCGCACTTGGGTAAAATCGCAGATTGCCTGCCACATTAGCGACCACAGACAAGTTGCGCTTTCAATATGCGTTCATAGGAGGGTCATGGGGAAAGTGGGAGTTCCACGCAAAAAGGTGGGAGGATACGGTAAACTGCGCCTAATTATATATTCTGTGGTATTTACAAAGACTGCCAGTAAGAGCGCGCCTCTATTCTGCGGGGGGAATTTACCGCCTCTTAAAAGGAGGTCTAAACCAGCAAGCGCGTTTTCCTGTGGGTTCAAATATACAGCAATGGCAGCAGTGATCCGAACAAGGCGAAGGCATAGGCCAAGACGGCGATTAGACAGGATTTATGCCACGAGAATCACTCTTTTCCAATTAAGCGAACAACAAATCATCCGACGTTACAGATTAAGCAGCGATGCAATAATTCAATTACTGGACGAAATCAAAGATGACCTGGAACCTCTCACTCAGCGTTCACATTCCATCCCAGCACACGTTAACTCCTGGCAACATTACAAATATTGGCATCCGGATCATTTCAAATGGTCATTGCATTAGCTGTGAGAATATCGCAGCCTTCACTCAGCCACATAATCACCCAGGTCACCCACTACTGACGCCAAAATAAGACGCATCAAAGAAGAGTTCTTTCACATTGCAAACTTTCCGAACGTCATAGGAGCCATTGATTGCACTCATATCCCTATACTCCCACCTTCAATCAACGAGCACGTTTACAGAAATAGAAAGCATACATACTCAATGAATGTTCAAGTCATATAAGATGCCAACATGTCAATCACCAACGTCGTCGCCAAATTCCCTGGGTCTGTCATGACAGCTTAATTTTCCGTCACAGCGCAATCTACCAAAGATTGAGCAACCGAGCGTTTGGAGAGACATGGCTACTTGGTAAGCATTGTTTGGAGATGTTTGGCAGTTAACCTTAATTTCCATTGTTGAAATAATTTGTCCAGCCATATACCAGTATTGTCCAGCTGCTCATTAATACCAGATCATTATTTTCGTAGAATGTGCTATATCTGTAATGTTCTATATGTTGCTGTAGGTGATGGTGGGTATCCCCAACAGCCATGGTTAATGACTCCAATCAACCCCACAACTGCTCCACAACAAAACTACAACCACGCACACATACAGACAAGGGGTTGATTGAGCGCACTTTTGGTGTTCTGAAAAGCCGGATGCGCTGCTTAGACAGAACAGGTGGAGTGCTGGCATACACACCGGAGAAGGTGTGCAAAATTGTAGTGGCTTGTTGCATAGTGCACAACATAGCCATCTGGCATGGTATACCCCTGGAGGACATGGAGCCACCGGAGGACATGGAGCCGGCAGAGGACATCGCCCCCCCCCCAACAATATGACATGGCCAAAGGCAGACCTCTACGACAAGAAATAATTGGCAGATACTTCAGTTAATGTGTGTTGGGTAGAAATCGAAAATAGAATAGAAAAGCCAGACTGGAATAATTGCTTTTGTGTTCTTTTTAATATGTTTCACAATGTTTAAACTGAGACTGTTTCCTTATTTAGGCCTTTTTCTTTTTCTCAGAACACGTGTGGGCTTAGGTGTGGCTGGAAACGGCTCAGGTGTCCCTGGGGGGCATGGCGCAGATTGTGCAATGCTGGATGGCACAGCTTTAGGTGGCGCAGACGTGGAGGCTGCACATGTGGATGCTGCAGGTGTGGATGAGATGCCAGATGTCCCCTGCAGACCACCGACCATGCCTGCAGCAATGGTCCTTAGGCAGTCGTTGGTCTGTTGCTGGTGGCGACAATCTGGTTACTGCCCTGGTCAATCCATTCATTGCACTAACCAGTTCCTTTACCTGCCCGTTATTCCATCTCATTTCACGGTTCATCTGCTGCACATTAGCATATATATGTTGAAGGGACTTTGTCTGGGCGCATTGCTCAGTCAACAACATTTCATCGATATCATCTATCCTGTGTGCAGGACGCTGAGACGAGACAGGTTGCACAGGACGCTAAGACGGGCCAGGTGGTTCAAGTGGTTCCCCAAACGCTGTGAAAGGACAAGTTCCAAACATAGCATCAACTACACTTGGCACAAAAAAAGACAAACCCCCCCATGTCTGTTCCAATTTTGATACGCAATTTTGCGATTATTGAACTATATAACACTCTTTAATTACTTAACAACATCGGTTGGGTTTACATATTAATGATATAGGCTACACATATATGCCAAACGCCAACACAACAGTATCATTACTAAACACACATACCTTCATTCTCTACAGAGATCTCAGCAGTATCTATGCCGTCTACACCTTCCACCTGTTCGGCAACGAGTATTTGCTACACCACCTCCTCGGTAGTGGTTAGCATGTCTATTTCTGGTGGACCTGAACCAGTTTTCCTTGATTGTGCCCGGTTGTATGCAACCTTCTCTTTTGTTCTGCGCTTTATGTCTTGCCACCGTTTTTTTACCTCCTCCAGTTCTCTCCCTGTAGATGATAGCGAGTTGATTATACTTGTTATGGCAATCCAAATCAAATTTTTTTCTGAGGGTGTGGATGTTCTGCCCTGTAATATGTTCAGGTTTGCTGTGACTTCATGCACTAGGATGTTGATTTCTTCTTCACTAAATTTAAGCTTGCGCTTTCTTTGTCCCGTAGGGAGATCCATGATAGATACATACGGGCCCATTGTTTGCGCTTTTAAAGGCGCGCTAATGGAGGGCGGAGTATGCGCTGATTGCGTAATGGGTGTCAGGTTTGATAAATACTACGCTCAATGTGGAAGCATAGCGTGCGCAATTACCGAACTCGCATAAACAGACGCAGCGCAAACTGAGCTAGTGTTAGTAAATCAGGCCCAGATTTATCACATTATAGAGTCCATAACAAAACAGAAGGGCTACAAGTTCTAAGTGTTGATTTAAGATTAGTCTTAATGCAGTTACATGTTATTGATAGTCAATCTGTAGACACATTACAGACTATCAAAATAAGTTGTTGCCACATAATAAAAGAAAGTATCACTATCATTATCAGCTGAATGAAAATATTGTATTAAATGGGAGGAGTTGGGTAGCCATTTTAGCAGCTGCTTAATTTATATTAGTATTATTAACAGTACCACAGAAGCTGAATGGAGGTTGTATACAGTGAGCACCAACATTCATTGTACAGTGACCATGTTTTTGATATTTTGGTTCTGTCCTCTAGCAATAGAAAGGATACAATGACAATTATGTTAAAGTGCAGACTGTCAATTTAATTTGAGGGTACATTCATACATATAGATGAATCATTCAGAAATGACAGCACCTTTTGTATGTGGTCCCCCCTCCCCTTTGGGGAAAAAAACAGTGCACCTGTTTTTAATATAATGTAGAATAAAGTAATGATTGTTAATATTTGGTCACATATTCTTTCTATGCAATGACTGCTTGACGTCTGTGATGCATCGATATCACCAGATGCTGGGTATCTTCCTTGAAAATGCTCTGGCAGGCCTGTACTGCAGCCATCTTCCATTCCTGCTTGTTTCGGAGACCTACTGCCTTCAGTCCCCCCTAACATGTAAAATGTAGCTGGTAAGACTATTTCTTGTATCCTAGTGCACAGATTAAACACATATTGTTTACTGAATTAAAATGTCGGTAAAATCTCCAAAGCAGATGTTTTGGAGGGTCAAGAAATGCTGAATTCTGAAAGCTACTGCGAACTCTGTTATGTTTTGGTAAATAATTTGAAGATTACAAGAACAGAAATAGCTCAGCCACTGACATCAGCTGCTCATCGCGGCTTGAACAAGAAATTACTTAGCTTTTGTGATAATGAATAAAATACTTTTATATTTTCCCTTGTATACACTTAGAATGATGTATAATGAACTTCTTTAAAAATATATATTAAAACATACGATTAAGCATTCTATAGACCAAGTATAACATTTTAAATGGTCTAGCGCCACTATCTGTCTTGTGTCGTGGACAGATAAGCTTTGCACCAGGAGCAGGGTTTTCAGAATATTGGTAAGTGCATGCTTGCAGTAACTACATTGGAAGTAACACAGCTCCCATTCAGTGCAAGCGACTGATTTGTCAGCAACTTATTAGAATGGATACAAGAAGTGTTGAGATTGTGTTAACAATGTAATGTAGCAATAAAAGAGCAAACTGGAACAAGGATTGACAATAAAAATATAGCCAATTACACTTATCAAACAGAGGGAATAAAGGCCTGTCTCTAACACAAGTCTACTTAAAATAAAAGCTGGTTACCTTCTGTAGTAGAGGTAAATAAAGGCCCCGGTTTGTATTTGAGGAAATACGGTATTCTTGTTCTTAATCTTAAAAATATCATAAACTTTAGTAAACCTTCTCTCTAACACTAACATATTGTTGGGATGAAACCATGGAACACCATGTTCTTCCATCTCATCGGAATAAGGATGTACTTCATCCTGTTGAATGGAGTTTTGTCTTGTTATGGGCTTTTTGACTGGCATTGGCATATTTTCCTCCTTCAAAAATCACAAGGAAGCAGTAGATCAGGATGCAGTGTATTTATGGGTCCATCTTGACTTTCAGGACACACTGTATAGACAGGTAGATCTCCGGGTTTCTTCTGCACAATATAAATTGTTGACTCACAATTATCAGCAAGTTTAATCTTAATTTATCCTGTAGTAATAAGCATGAGTAAGAGGCTTCACAAAATTACGCCACTTTGTTTTCTATCTTTCTGGAGTGCCTAGCACACTCAACAGTGTGCAATTGAAGCGCTCTACTGGGTTTCCTCTTGGATGGTACAAATGTGTTCTTACTTTATGTATGCCGGCAAAAGCACATAGCTCATTGATGGTATATGATTCAAAATTACATCCTTGGTCACTATGGAGACATTTCAGAAAGCCATAGTGAACAAGGAACTGATCCCAAAGACAATTGGCAACTGTGCTGGGCTTCTGATCTTTTGTGGGTATAGCCACAGCATACTTCGTAAAATGGTCTATGAGAACCAGAATATCCTTGGTTTTATGAACATCTGGCCCAAAGGACAGAAAGTCCATCTCATTTCATCTTCAACCGCTTATCCGGGGTCGGATCATGGGGGCAGTAACTCAGACTTCCTTTTCCCTGGCCACATTCACCAGTTCTGACTGGGAGATCCCGAGGCATTCCCAGGCCAGTGTGGACATATAATCTCTCCAGCTAATCCTGGGTCTTCCCTGTGGACTCCTCCCAGCTGGACGTGTCTGGAACACATGCCTAGGGAGACGCCTAGGTGTCATCCTTACCTGATGCCTGAACCATCTCAACTGGCTTCTTTCTACGTGAATGAGCAGCGGCTCTACTCCGTTTTCCTCAAGGATTGAGCTTCTTACCCTATCCCTGACGGGATGCCAGCCAAAAAGTACATACAAATTTCAATCTAACACACCTTTCACAGGTCGTGATCTTCGTCTGGACATCAGAAGCCATTTTTGGCCAATAGAACCTTGATCTGACCAACTCAAATGTAAATTAAATTCCTACACATCCCATTTTATTGTTAAGACTTTGAAGTATTGATGGCCTAAACACAGACGGCAGAACAAGTTGACAGACTAGTCAGTGGTCACATTGCCATCTTCTATATAATAGGTCATCTATCAATTCAAAGCGACTAATTTATTTAAGTATCAAGCAAATCTCACCATTACTCAGTGGTCCAAAGTCCACTTTTCAGAAGAAAGTATATTTTGCATTTCATTTGGAAATCAAGTTCCCAGAGTCTGGAGGAAGAGTTGAGAGGCACAAAATCCAAGTTGCTTGAAGACCAGTCTGAAGTTTCAGAAGTCTGTGATGCTTTGGGGTGCCATGTCATCTGCTAATGATGGTCAACTGAGTTTTATCAAGTCCAGAGTCAAAGCAGCCATCTACCAGGAGATTTTAGAGCACTTCATACTTCCATCACCTGCCCAGTCTCTTTATGTGTGTGACTGTATCCATGCATCCATCTCTTTATATGTTTGACTGTATCCATGCATACAACTTAAATCATACTACTCTGATTGGATTTTCATCACCTGAGCCTAGACCTAGAAGATGTTGTTACTAGACTTTGGTTTTACTTTGTAAGATTTGGGATGCTCTTGTTTGTCATTGCAGTTGCATGTGTAATTGACAAGGATTATGGAAGTATTGAAATAGATCAGTTATTGACACTGGTCATTAACACATTAAAATCACCCGTGGCAATATTAAAACCCAAACATCAACAGTCAGACCACATATCACAAGCCTTATTTTCTCAGTCTCATCTTGAAGTTAAATTCAACTGCTATACATGTAGGTCTTTTGTCGTGTGCCTGTACCTGTATTTTGTCTGTTCTTGAATGAATTGTCCAGTGTCTCATTGCACTGATACGCTATTTGTCTGTGTATGTATATGCATGGACGGGCAAAGATACATCTAAATGTATTTTAAAATAAAATACAAATACATACATTTTAATTGTATCAAAATAAACGACAAAATACAGCAGTCACACCATGTATCAAAATAAAATACTATATTTTTGTATTTAAAAAAATAATACCAGTATAATTTATTGTAATTTTAAGATGTATTCATTCCATTTAATTAAAGTTATTTCATATCTAAATTGTCCAAAGTTGATTTTGTGGAATCACCCATACAATAAAAGTGGGACTACAGCCAGGTTGTGGTAGAAAACAAGAAAACATGAACTGAGAAATGGACTCATTTAGATGTACACTCACCTAAAGGATTATTAGGAACACCCGGTCAATTTCTCAGTAATGCAATTATCTACTCAACCAATCACATGGCAGTGGCTTCAATGTATTTAGGGGTGTGGTCCTGGTCAAGACAATCTTCTGAACTCCAAACGGAATGTCAGAATGGTAAAGAAAGGTGATTTAAGCAATTTTGAGTGTGGCATGGTTGTTGGTATTTCACAATCTGCTCAGTTACTGCGATTTTCACGCACAACCATTTCTAGGGTTTACAAAGAATGGTGTGAAAAGGGAAAAACATCCAGTATGCGGCAGTCCTGTGGGCGAAAATGCCTTGTTGATGCTAGAGGTCAGACTGAAATAACCAGTCGTTACAACCGAGGTATGCAGCAAAGCATTTGTGAAGTCACAACACACACAATCTTGAGGTGGATGGGCTTCAACAGCAGAAGACCCCACCGGGTACCACTCATCTCCACTACAAATATGAAAGAGGTTACAATACAAAAAGAGCTCCCCAAAATTGGACAGTTGAAGACTGGAAAAATGTAACCTGGTCTGATGAGTCTCGATTTATGTTGAGACATTCAGATGGTAGAGTCAGAATTTGGCGTAAACAGAATGAGAACATGGATCCATCATGCCATGTTACCACTGTGCAGGCTGGTGGTGGTGGTGTAATGGTGTGGGGGATGTTTTCTTGGCACACTTTAGGCCCCTTGGTGCCAATTGGGCATCGTTTAAATGCTCAATTCATTTCAAATTGGTTTCTTGAACATGATAATGAGCTGTACTAAAACCAGATCTCAACCCAATAGACCATCTTTGGGATGTGGTGGAAAGGGAGCTTGGTGCCCTGGATGTGCATCCCACAAATCTCCATCAACTGCAAGATGAAAACACTCCATCGGTTAGAGACAGACTGATCCGATACGAGGAAGCGGAACGGGCATGGCGTCCTCGTGGGGATCCACTGCGGTGGAGTTGACGCAGGAACTGGCTGAAGTTCGTGAATAAGATAGACTGGCGTTGGAAAGGGAACGCAGTGTGAATACCGGGTTGGTGGCAGGTCGTGACGGCTGTGCCATGGGTGTGGTCTACATGGAAGGGAGCGCGGGTGGAAGTGTGGGTGTAGACAGTCGGAGGAAAAAGAAGCTGGCACGGAAGAAAGAGGGAGGTGGGAGTAGTTCGTGAGAGGGTGAAGGGCTGGCACTTGGTGGTGGGGAGCAGGGGTTTAAGGTGATTGTGGTGTTTTTGGCCCGACAGGTAAGATGTTACACCCGGTGTCACTCACGGCGGCGATTAGGGATCAGGTTGGGAGGGTGATGGATGCTAGGTGTTTAAGTGGTGGGAGGGTTCTTATTGTGGTGGGTAGTGTGGCTATGAGGGATAAGATGCTGAAGTTAGAGGTGTTGAATGGGGATTGTGTGAAGTTTATGGTGCCTGGGAGTGTGGTGAAGGTGAAAGGGGTGATCACGGGTGTTCCGGAGGACCTGTCTATAGAGAAGCTAAAAGAGGTGATGCCGGGAGGGGTGGTATTGGATGCAAGACGGATGGGCAGTAGAGCACTTTGGTTAGAGAAGGTGAGTCCCACGGTGTTTTAGGAGTTTGGAGGGCCGTTTTTGAGTAGGGGGTGCACTTAGGGTTTCTTAGCTTTTTTGTGAGTGCCACCGCTGTGTTTTAATTGTCAGCGTATGGGGCATGTGGCTGCGGTGTGCAGAGGGCAGGGTAGGTGTAGTAGATGTGGGGGTGCGCATGAGTATGGCAAGTGTGGGGTAGGGGCCAAGGTGAGGTGTTGTAATTGTGGTGGGGAGCACAGTGCTGCATTTGGAGGGTGTGTGGTTCAGAAGAGGGCAGCAGAGGCACAGAGGGTTAAGGTGGTGGATAAGGTCATGTATGCGGAAGCAGTGCGGAGAGTGGGGGACTTGGGTTAGGTGTGCAGGTGGAGATGGAGCGGGTTGTAGGCCCGGTGTTGGAGGAGGGTGTGGGTATTCACAGAGTGGTGTTGACTGAGACGTCTAAGCATGAGTGTGTGGTTGGTAAGGATTCATTGGTGGTGGTAGGGTTGAGTTTTTGGCGTTTCTGTGTAGTGTGTTGAATGTTTGTAGTCTGGTTAAGGGTCGGAATGCTAGGATTGATGTTGTAGTGGGTGCTGCTAGGGCGTTTATGGGTGTCACTGACGTCACGATGGAGATGGTTAACAAGTTGCTGAAGGGGACGGGGGAGGGTAGGTAGAGGGGTAGGGGGATATGTAGTGGGGTGGAGGGGTACACTGTAAAAATAAAAGCTTGCAAAGATGCAAAATTCTATGGCAACCTTATGCATTCAGATTTTTGTGTTTTCCCAACAAAGTTTTAGGCATTTTCCAAACTACAAAAATGCTGTCACCTTTATGAACAATTGTTCGTTCTACCAACTTGAAATTCATCATTCTGCCAACGTAAGATTGTTTGTTGAGTTAACAGTAACGTGATCAAAATCACCTGATCAAATCAAATTCCAAGCTCAAACGTCACACAGTCTTACATTTAATTCATTTACCGTAAGACTTCAAATAATTGCAGAGTCCCAAATAGACGCCTGTCTCTTTTACACGCCTGGTGTGTCTACGGGTTTAGATAAATAAAGGCCGGTCTCAAATAGAGGCCTGGTCTGTTTTTTATTTTCTGGTTGTATTTAATCTTCTAAAACCCATCAGATCGTCTGTTTAAGCCAGTTTTATGGTGAAGATTGCGCACGCTAAAGTTCTGATTAAATGCCATTAGGCCTAAATGATAACTAAGGTGAGTTACAAATTGTTTCAACATTTTTCGATATTTATTCTGCTTATGCTATGCCCTGCATTGTTTAATTAATCCGATTTTGTTTCAAATTTGCGCATTAGACAAAATATTTTATCATGTCATGACAAGCATAGGGTAGGCAGGCTACTTGTTTGTATGGAGGGAGCTGTTAGCGCAAGCAAGGCAGGCAGAGTTAGTGGGTCCGGAGAGGGAGAAGTGGAGGCAAGTTGCGAGGAGGAGGAATTCGCCAATTAACTTGTAGTCGAGGATCGCAGTGATGATGATTGTGATGAATAGGGTCATTTTAAATCCCATAATTACATAATATAATGTGATGACTTCCTACTTTCATGCTTTCCGTCTATCAGCCTATGCAATTTGGATTGTTATCTCTAGGTCTACACTCAATGAACAACACCTCAACACTTAATTACCAGTAAATGCCTGTCTCATATAGACGCCTGTCTCAAATACAAGCCGGTGCAGTTTGGCGATTTGGGAAAATAAAAGCCTGGGCTATTATTTGAAGTTTTACGGTAGCTGATGCTGTTATCCAGAGCAACTTTCAGTAAATACCAGGACGTTTCTCACAGAGCAACTTAGGGTAAAGTGTCTTGCCCAAGGATACAATTACATTTGGCACAGTCAGGAATTGAACCAACAACCTTCCAACTATAAGTCTGCCTCCCTAACCACTGAGCCATCTGCACAAGTGAGTCTTGCTGATAGAAGAACACCATTGTGCGTTGTAAGCGTTGAGAGACCAAACATCTTCCTATCTCTATTGGACAATTATTTGGCGCCACAGCTTGGGAACTACAAAGTCCATGTTGAATTTACTCACGAATGCACGTTTGGTTACATTTGTGAGTCAAACTGTTGGTGTAACTTGCTTTTCTTTATTCTTGTATAGTAATTACATTTGTTCATGGTAATGATTTAGAAAATCATATAAACTGGATAGGGCACATTTCTATTTTTTACAGTGTAGGTAGTGAAGTTGGGGGTGGGGTGGGGGGTGGTAGTGGGCTGTGTTATAATTTGCTAGGGTGGTGTGGTGAGGTGGGTGGTGATGAATTGGGTGAGCCGTGACCGGCCTCACACTCCAGTACAGTTGGTGGCGGTGTATGCACCATCAGTTGGTTGCGATTTGCATTTAACCCACAGAAGAAGAAGGAGGAGGGTGCATTTCATTAATGATCTGTTACTGAGGGTTGCTGTATGTCTAGGAGTTGTTCCGATACATGAGTAAGTTTGTGAAAAGAGTGCTTGTTGTTATGCATACGCTCTTTATAGATTTAGTGTAAGCGTCCGTGCCGCTTTAGAGCACGTTGTAATTGTTTAAACCTATATACTGTTGTGCCGATTCACAACTAGTCACCTGCAACTGCATATCATTTTATGTACATTTTCTGGACGTATCATTATCAAGTAAACCATCTATCATCATCATCCATCTACTGTACCTGCCTTTGGTCTCCCTCTCTTAACTACACCACAGCCACACCATGACAATGGAAGAATGCATTGATAAGAAATGAAAAGGCATTAGAAAGGAAAAAACTGGTGAGATAGAAAGTAGGATAATGAGAGACAAAGAGAGAGAGAAAGAGAGACATGCAGAGAGGGAGTAAAATCAATGTTGTGGCCACAGTGTAAAAGATCAAATGCCCATGCAGCTTTTCCATCTGGTCTCTTTTCTGTCAAATGTGTGTCTGTGTGTGTCTGTGTGTGTGTGTCTGTGTGTGTGT
>JACXGM010026769.1:0-14727 GCA_016801145.1 Umbra pygmaea
TATCATTATTATATATATATATATACACATATATAATTATATATATTTACCGTGGGTAAATAAAACCCCTTTGTGAAACGGTATTTTCTGCCTCTGTGTCCTTGTTTGCACCACGACCCCACGCCTCTGTTGCTAGCCTCTGGTGTCCTGTGCGGTGTGGTTGGCATCCCACTCCCCTTGTGGGGAGCAGAACGTAACACATACCTTCTCTTGAGATTCAGTTCACGGACAGAATTAACTGGTATAATTCAGAATTCATTGTTCTATCAATGATGCCAATCCTTCCTGGCCCAGATGCAGCAAAACAGGCCCCAACCATAAAATTACCACCACCATTTTTCACAGTTGGAATGAGGTTCTTATGCTGAAATGCAGTGTTTTCCTTTTGCCAAACATAACGCATCTCATTTAGACCAAAAATATCTATTTTGGTCTCATCCACCTACAAAACATTTTTCCAATGGCCTTCTGGCTTGTCAAAATGATATTGAGCAAACTGCAGATTTGCAGCAAACGGGCAGCAATGTTCTTCTTGGAGAAGAGTGGCTTTCTCTTTGCAACACTGCCATGCACACCATTGTTCAGTGTTCTCTTGATGGTGGACTCATGAACATTGACATTAGCCAATATGAGAGAGGCCTTTAGTTGCTTAGAAGTTAACCTTGGTTCCCCTGTGACCTCACAGACTATTACACGCCTTGCTCTTGAAGTGACCTTTGTTGGTCGACCACTCGTGGGGAGGATAACAATGGTCTTCAATGTCTCCATTTGTAAACAAACTGTGTACTGTGGATTGGTCGAGTCCAAACACTTTACAGATGGTTTTGTAACCTTTCCCGCCCTATGAGCATCAACAAATATTTTATGAAAGAGAAACGATTGTTTAGGTTATATTTGTGCAGAAAGGTAGAAACTTAAAAAGGGTTCACAAACTTTCAAGCACCACTGTACCTGTTGTTATAATGTGACAAACAGGAGAGATAGAAAGGCAAAGACATATAGTGTATGGTTAACTGGTTAATGTATACTGTATTTAGTTTATATTCATACAGTATTTTATTCCCTGAAGAACACTTCACTTCCGCTTAATTTCATGAATGGTGTTTATTTGAACAGTGTGTAATGTTCAATGTTGGTGTGTGAAGGAGGGAGACAAACGTGAAGGAGTATACTGAAAAACAAATGGTTTTTAATATGTAAAACACACACAAAAACAAAAGAACATCAGTGGGTCAAAACGCATTCAGTAATATATCCAGAAAACAAACAAAACTACACACAACAGTCCGACAGCTACAGTACCACACACTAACCCAAGACTTATATACACAGACTAATGGGAATAGCAGTTACAGCTGGAGACTAATTGATGGAGATCTATTGGCAGATAAAAGACATGTGAACAGTCAGGTGACTAAAGGAGCGGGAAAACAAATACCTGACATTAAAGACAACAGGGGAGAACAGGTGCCTACATCAGCACAAGTTGTGTTGGTTTGGCATTGTACTGCAGATCATTGGATTTGAAATTAAACAAAGACTGTCAGCTTCTATCTGCAGGTACAGTATTTACATTTGTAAACTGTGAACCATGTAAACATAGTCCCTCAAGTTTAGGGGAGCAAATTAACATAATGTTGAATGAAGTCTGCATATTTAGTGCTTAGTGGTTGCAAAGTCTTTGCCTTTAATGCCTGCCTGTGTTCTGTAAGTCATAGTCATCACCAGACTCTGGGGATCATCCCTGGTGATGCTCTGCCAAGGCTGTACCTCAGACATATTTAGTTCCTGTTTGTTTCGGGGCATGTTTACTTCTAGTAACTGTCAAAAATGACAGTGTTGTGACAAAGTATTTATCTCCTTATCAATTTCTCTATTTTTGCAAATTGTTAACGATTAAGAGACATTTTACATGGAAACTGCATAGAATTTTGCATAGTGAAAACAGAACTATTTCTCTTTTACTGACTACTTTACAAAAACTGTAAAAAACTGAAAAAGTGATTAAGTTTGGGCAATGATTTCCAAATCTATGCAGTGCTTATTATGCCATTTTAACAGGAATTACAATGACACAATGACAAGTCACAGTTAGATCCATACATATTTGGTCATTGACTAAGTTATACCGTAATTATTTCATCTGTCTTCCTCAGCATATTGGAGTTTAAATTAAATAATGATTATGAGCTAAAAGTGTAGACATTCAGCTATAATTTGAGGGTATCTATTAGGAGGGTATGTTGTAGGAATTACAGCACTTGTTATAGGTGCCACCCCACAACTTCAGGGCTCAACAATGTTTGGACAAACATAATCATTAATTTAATTGGGAGTTTTAATACTGGGTTGCAAATCATTTGCAGTCAATGACTTCCTGAAGTCTAGACATCACTAGGTATTCTTGGGGAGTTTTGCCTTCAGATTTAACTTCAGCAAGTGAAACACATGCCGATTTTTGGGATTATGGTCAGGTGATTGTACAGAACATTCCACTTCTTTGCTTTAAAAAAGTCCTGAGTCCATCTGACATGTAAAGCGCCATCCATTAAATTTTGCAGCATTTGATTTGGCCACACCTAATATTTTTCCTATCTCTCTGTTTGGTTTGTTTTTATATTTCAGTTTAATGAAAGCTTGCCTTACTAGTAGGGACAGCTCTTTGGACTTCATATTGGTGGTTAACAGCAACAGATTCCGAATTCAAATGCCACACTTAAAATCAAATCTAGCCCTTTTTTCTGCTTACTTGTAAATTAACTAAGGAGGGAAGGGCACAAAGCAGCATTTGAAAGCTGGTCACTTGAACGAGGAAGTTTGTTCTTTGTTAAATCTCAAATTCTACAAATAGCGCCTTTAACCCAATTTAACAATAAATACTGCATTGCAAGACAGTTTACGTCATGATAGTCAGTGGTTCAAGCCTGAGTATGGGTTCTCCGGCTTTCCCTGGACCTCCAGAACGAGGCAGCGAATATTGGCATAGCGCTGCCCAGAATTTGGGATGGATAAGCCGAATCATCTACATCTCCTTGGGTGCAGATTGGGCCCCTGTAAATTTAATCACAGAAGTATAGTTGGTGATTGTAATCATCCCGTGCATGATCTAAATTGAGGCTCCCATGTTGGAATAATTGTCTGGCTCTGCAATGTGGTTGGATGAACCATGTCCCACATCTGTCCAAAAAGTTGCAGAGCTGCCAACAAGGCAGGGTCAGTGGGAATTGGGAGGGGAGGAGAATTGGGGGAAATCTAAAAAATAAATGTAACCTTTATGAACAAATAACACAAGTTTACTTATTTCAAATCACTGAAATCCTGTGAAATCAGGTTTAAGAGAAGCGAAAGAACGAAAAATAGAAGACAACTGGGTGGGCAGAGTAGTACATTCAGCATTTACCACGGTTTACTGTAACTTCTATGTTTAGAATAAAATGGAAATGGATTTTGTGTCATTATAAGCACATTCATGCACATTCCTTAAGGATGAATCTGTATGTTTATAACTAAAGTGAATGCTAGTCCTTTAAACATCCAGAACTTTCAGGAGTGCAGTCTCCCCTCCCTGGATAAAGGTAATTTGACTACATAAATGTGGATATCCCGAAGTATTTTTTAAGACAATAGTCTGACAAGCGAAACCCACATCAAGATGTTGGGTCTGGGAACTCACCATTGGCAGGGCTCAATCCGAGGGGTGGGATAAACGGTTGTCTTTCAAATTCCACAACCAACCAGTGCAACAAAGTATCCAGTCGGCAAATCTCCGAACACATCTTCCTTTTGTAAGAATGATTTCAGTGCTGTTCTTTTCTCAAAGGAAAACTTAACTCCAGTCTTCCAGAGTTGTGGCCAAAGCCAATTCGAAAGACAGCTGTTCGCCAGCAGCAGCAGCCATCTACTTTGTTTTCCCGTAATTACGTTAAGCCCACCCACCAACTCTATACACGATGTGATTGGCCTGACCAGAATTTGGTTTTTCCAGCTCGCAAGTCCAACGAAAAGTTGCTAGACTGACCCTAGCTGCAAATTCAATTTGCTGCCACTAGGGTGCGTCTAGATTTCTAGGCTAGTAAGACCCCTGGGTCAGACCGATTTCCCTGTGAAATAAAAACAAGCCGGGCCAGCAATGACTTAGTATTGCTATATATTTTGAATCTAGCTATTATTGCAGTTATACATAAGAAAGGCAAGGATAAAAAACACGGTCATATTAATCAAGATCTCTAAAAAATATTCTACTTTCATTATTAGCCATTAAAGCCTCTTGTCCAAGCCATCAGACCACAAATAGAAATAGGCTAAACCATTAAAAAAATTTCTCTGTACAAATATCCCCTACTGTAAATGAACTAACCCTCAAACCAGCACCTCAGTTATAAGTTTTTTCAATCTGTTTGGTTCTGTTGTTTGGTTCTGCTGTTAGCAACATAATATATTGGAATAAGAGCAAAATACAAAACCACTCCTGGAAGGAACATACTTCTTTGAAGGTTTTCTTAGTAAAATGTACTGATGTGTTTATTTAGATTTATCTTGGACTATAAAAAAATGTATAGATAAAAAGCATGTTTGTAGGAGACCTTAGCTCTACTCTCTGAAAGGTGTATCACAATGTGCCCAACAGGCAAACACTGTGCTGATAGCAGTTACTCTGTCCGTGGTGCTGAAATTAAAAGTAGGGCTGAGCTATACAGTACGTGCTGACTAATAATGATGACTCTGCATTAGTCTCCCTCCCAAAAAGCCCCATTCTTCCTCAATAGTGCACTAAATTTGGCCAGGGCCATTACATATGGAATAGGTTGGCATTTGGCATGTAACTTTAGGGACTCATTTCAAAGCCCCATGGACCAAAGTAGAGTGTGTGTGTGTGTGTGTGTTATCACAAACTCCAGTACTGTTGAGTTATCATGACAGACACCCACTTCACTGATCAAAACACACTTCTTACACACAGTCACACAAACAGATGCACCCTCTTTACACCACACACACTGCCTGGCAACACACTAACACTATCTGTGTCCCCACCTACACACACACACACACACACACACACAACTACACACTCTCGCACACATACAGTCCCAGAGTCATGTCGGCGTCTCTCATCTATGGTCTAGATAACACACAACACAGAAAGTGGTCCAACCACAGGCTGGCCCAAATCTTATATAACTTATTTTCCACTGACATGGCTGCAGCACACACACACCCACCCACACACACACACACACCCTGGTGAACTCTTCTCCTTGCTGGGGAGGACATTGCGGTCAGGGAAAGTTGGACAAGACGGAACAGACAGGAGCCTCCCAGGAACAAAGAAAAAAGAAAAGAATGAGCTGTACATCTACACCACATGTGTTTGTGAATGAGTGAGGTTGAGACAGACAGACAGACCTGACTGACTGACTGACTGACTGACTGACTGACTGACTGACTGACTGACTGACTGACTGACTGACTGACTGACTGACTGACTGAGCAACCCAGTCAGTTATTTTCTAATTTGCAAAGCAGACAGTTTTCCCTCTCAGTAAAAATATAGGTCACATTCTGAAGGTTTCTCTCTATGGCTAGTCCTGAGGGAATAGTGTGCGTGCATGTTTGGGTGTGCAACCGCACATTTGACGGTAATAAGTGTGTGTGCGGTTGTGTGGGGTTGTGTGCATGTGTGTGAGAGGGTGTTCTGTAAGGTTAAATAATGTAGTAACAGACTCTAGCCCAGTTAAAGCCAGTAACACACAATGTGTCTTCTTGGGCAATTCAGCATAAAATACGAAACAACCAACGCTATAGTGCAATGGAAAGGTTTGTCAGAGAGTACAACATGGCAGTTTACACACCTTGTGGAAAAACACAATGAGAGTATAGAGAAATGTACCATGCTATTAGTTTACCTCTATCCAATTAAACACAACCTCAGATAGATAGCTTTCTATCTGTCTGCCTGAGAAAGAGGGAAAGATGTAGCTCAGTTGGTAGATCATGGTGCATACAACACCTGGGCTGTGGGGCGATTCCCACAGGGAAGATAATACAAATATATTCACTCACTCCTGTAAGTTGCTGTGGATAAAATGACAGCCGCGGTCGGTGGATGTTAATTGGGGACGCTGGGCTCGCATTACGTTCGGGACCGGAGTGAACGGATCTTAATTGGGGACGCCGAGCTCGCATTACCATCTGGACAGGGGGAAACGGAATGGTATCACACAATGGGTTTGATGCACTACACACCGATCCATTCACTCCGGTTCCGAACGTAAAGCGAGCCCGTTGTCCCCAATTAAGATCCACCGACCGCGGCTGCTAAACAACATAAATGTAGAGATAGAGAGGGACAAAGAGAAAATGACACAGTGGTCAGAATGTGTACATAACAGTACCAGAGACTAGAGGTTGGCTAATTAATCGGACTGGCCGATTAATTATGGCCGATTATGAGTTTTCAAAACAATTATTAATCAGCATTTTTGCTCGCCGATTATGGCCGATACTTTTTTTGGAGAGAAACCAGTTCCTCTAGTGTTACAATTAGATAGCAAATCACGTGGAAACTGCGTGCAGCCAGCCCATCTGTCATAAGCAGTCCACCTGTCCCAAGCTGCAGCATCAAGTCTGGAGGAAAAAGTTAGTGCAGAGACGCCATGGTAAGTTTGTAGCTAGCATTAAAGGGGATCAATTAAAATCAGTTGCATATAATCACTTGTTAGCTTCACATGGTTAATATTATTCTAGAATAGTGGGTAGAGGTTCACTGCTTTCGTTCAGACAGAACTGTACCCATTTTTTATCAACCAAAGCTGTTATCCGTTCTGCTTTCCTCTAGGCTTTCAGGGAAAAACAACCTCTTTTTAAAGAAATGCTGCACAAGGGTTAACTAGCTATATTGCGTTGCATATGATAAATAAGGGGGGAATTAATCATTAGATCAGCCAACAGTAGTTCAAAATCGGGTACTGGCACCAAACGAGTGCTGGTTTAATTAATTTGTCCATTCAACAATACGCAGTCATTGCGCACATATAACTTGTCGAAATACTATGCCTATTCAAAACGATACACAGAAGACAGGTTACCATTTTCTTACTTCCACATTTAATTAAAAGGCATTCATGTTAGCAGGGAATATACGTCGCTAGTGTTCTCAAATGTGGTTTTCAAAGGAGCCTATTCTGATGTTGATTCAGATGGTGGCGAAAGAGAGAGAGGCTATGCAGACTCCTCGCGCAAGAGAATAATTCTAACGAAATCCCATGTTTCTCAGTTACTGCTTTTGTTATATTTATATTTGTATTTATTTTGAAACCAGATATATTAATCAAGTGCTTCTGGAAATTACGTTAGATATCTGTACTCCCATTGTGCACCAACAAATACGATTGGTTAATAAAAGGACAAATATCAAAATGCACAGACTAAATGTTTAACCCAAGGGTTTGTTTTACAAAACAGATTTAATAGGCGAAGTTGTATGAAATACAAATCGTACTATGCCTACTATGTGTTTTGCCATTTGTTTGGCATTTTGTTTGAACAAATTTAAATAATTTGATATATTTATTTGAGATCTGAAACTATTTTGTGTATTATATTAAGAAGTTATATTAAAAGTATTGTTGTAATGTCATTATTTCCCCCCCAAAAAATCATTATAATAATCGGTCGATTAATTGGTATCTGCTTTTTTGGTCTTCCAATCATCGTTAATCGGTATCGGCCTTGAAAAATCATTATCGGTCAACCTCTTCCAGAAACAAGTACAATCAGTCAATTAAATAAGTTAGTGACTATTAGGTCAGCTGGCCTAGATGATCACACACTTATGCACATGCACTCTGTAACAAGTAAATCACTTCCTGCTCTCCCTACAAACCCCACATTCAGAATAGTCTAATCTGCTCTACTGTAGGAACTTCACAGAAAGGGGCATAAATCTGAACACAAATGTCACAATGTTGTAGTTTAATGAATTGAGGTGTTTTGGTGCAGCAATATTGTGTTCCTCGTGCTCTCAACATGATCACTTTTCTAAGAATGTATGGTCAATGTAGTGCTGATAAAACATCTTTCCACTATACAACAGAACAATTTAATTATTGTACTTTATACAGTATTGTGCCAATAGAATAGTCCAAAAGTGCAAACTTAACGTTCACTCAAGTGTTGTCAGTTATCTGGCTCTTGCTTCAGACTAAAAGAAAAGAAGAAAACGACCAGACAAACCGGCAGTAGCCCGTGTACAACAGGACAGTTTAAATAAAGCATGTAGCCTATACAGTAGCTCAGCATATCACCAACAACCCATACCCATCTAGAAATCTATTCTCCTTACAACCACAACAAAACACAGTTCTTAAGAGGCCCTGATAAGTCCCTACCTACCTTCGGTGTGGCAGGTGGAAGACAGGATGGTGGTGGGAGGGCGGAAGAGGTACGGGAGATAACGGGAAAAACATTTCATCTTTTTCTCCGGTTAGCAGAAGGCAGTGCTCCGGTGGTGACTCCACATCCGCACTGCCGTTAGAAACAGACCGGACTGTCTGGAGATGGTGGGAGAGAGGGAACGAGGAGATCGTACTGCTCGCGTTATGACCGCATCACTTTTAACCGGCCAGACAGACAGACAGACAGGGCGAGCCGACTATGGTCCTGTAACCGGTTATAATAACGCGAGGGTAACTGAAAAGTGCGATGCCCGTGACACGCGGAAGCCACCGTGTTTGTGTTCGTCGCGTTTTCAAAAGCATAGTTTAATTTCATCCTGTCTGGTAACTCCTAAGGCCAGCAGGGCGATAGGTTGTTTTGTCTAATTTCCCGCTATCTGAGATTATGTTTACAAAATAAATATTTTACAAATCATCACTTACACACTTTCACGTTGCCGTTTACAACTACAAATCTTTTTTGCATATGCAAATCGTTAAGTCAACAATCTACCTTCATCTGATGCATTAGTCAGCAGCGCTGCGGAGGTTGGCTGTAGAGCTTATAAGGTGGTCCCGCATACATTTATAGACAGAGAAAGTTGTTTAATGAAACGTACCATCATGCTTGAACAGCATTTTGCCTCAATGGGTTTCTTCGTCCCATACAGTAATCATGTCTGAGGTAAAGTTGGTTTTAGATTCAGAGATTCAACAGACATTCGCGGTAGAGTTTTTTTCAGAGACGTATACAGACATTCACTTTTTTCAGATGTTGTAGTAGAAAGTAGGCTACATTCCAAGTCCAAAATATTATAACGCATAAAATTTAAAATGATACAAATCTTTGATTTGATACAAATCTAATCCTGTATTTTAAACTCATTTTCTAACATTAGAAAAATCTAATATTCAAATAACGTATGAAAACGTTATCTAGAAACTTAATTCTAAGTTTAAAATGTTCCTTATAAGGCCGGGCAACTTTTACAACCTTTGATTACATCAAAAAGACACACCTAGATTTAATGCAAATTTTCTAAAATTGGAAAACACTGTTATTTTTTTATGATTTTTTCATATATTATCGTCAAGACTTCAAAACTTCCAAAATGTTAATTATTGTCACGGTGGGCTGGCGTAGACATGGAACTGAAAAATGGACTCTAGCATAACTATGTTTCTTGTTATTTTTTGTTCTTTGATATAACCAGTGCAATGCACTGACAATTTATGTTTTTAGATTATAAAAGGTAAAGGTACTTTATTGTCACATACACATCTAGCAAAATTCATTCTCTGCATTTAAACCATCCCTCAAGGGAGCAGTGGGCAGCCAAATATATCGCCTGGGGACCAACTCGAGATCTAAGCCAGTGCTTTTGTCAGGGGCACTGACTGGAAACCTAACCTGCATGTTTTTTAGATGGTGGGGGAAACCGGAGCACCTGGAGGAAATCCACGTAGACATGGGGAGAACATGCAAACTCCACACAGAAACTATGCAGTGCTCCAAACTCCACTAGGCCACTATGCCTGCGTGGTTAAGTATGTGTATTAATTATGTGTGGCGAGTCATTCTGTCACAGTTTTGTGTGGGGTGTATGTGTAGTGGAGAGAGGAAGACTGAGGCAGGTAGATGGATGATGATCTGTTACTGAGGGTTGCTGTCCGTCCAGGAGTTAATCCAATACATATGTAAGTTTGTAAAAATAGTGCTGCGTACGAGTCGTTATGCGTACGCTCTTCATAGATTTAGTGTAAGCGTCCGTGCCCCTTTAGAGCATGTTGTAACTGGACTTACTGATTATGTTAACCATCTATCATCATCCATCTACCTGCCTCGTTCTTCCTCTCTCCACTACACATACCCCCCACACGAAACTGTGACACTTATAAGGCTTGGAAACTTTTACAACCTTTTATTTTATACAATAAACCTCACACTAACTTTACGCTTCTTTAAAACAATTAGAAAACGCTGTTTATCGTAGAAACTTCATTTCATGTTCAAAATTATATCTGTTGAGCTGGGCAACTTTTACAAATGTTGAGTTCCTTTATAGCACGGGTCTCCAAACCCTTCAATGGAAGGCCTATTGTATGCAGGTTTTTGCATTTACCTTAAAAGGCTGATGGTTAGGATCTCCCCTCACCTGGCAGTCTAGGTCCTAATTTGGCTCTAATTAAAGGGAAAAAAAACAGCATACACTAGGCCCTCCATGGAATGGTTTGGAGACCACTTTTGAGGCCAGCAGCATAGAGCCCTGTATTGCCCTGCTGGTTTGCTTCTAAAGCTAAGCAGGGTTGGGCTTGGTTAGTCCCTGGATGGGAGACCAGTGCTGCTGGAAGTGGTGTTGGAGGGCCAGTAGGGGGCACTCTTCCCTCTGGTCTAAAGATCTTTCCCAATGCCCCAGGGCAGTGATGGGGACATCTGCCCTGCATAGGGTGCCGTCTTTCGAATAGGACGTTAAACGGGTGTCCTGACTCTCTGTGGTCATTAAAAATCCCATGGCACTTATCGTAAGAGTAGGGGTGTTAACCCCGGTGTCATGGCCAAATTCCCAACCAGGCCTCTCACTTCAATCATGGCCACCTAATAATCCCCCTCCTTCCTATTTGGCATATATGACTACTCACCTCTCCACCTGATAGCTGATGTGTGGTGAGCATTCTGGTGCAAAATGGCTGCCCTGCATCACCCAAGTGGGTGCTACACATTGGTGGTGGATGAGGTGGGCTCTCCCCCTCACTGTGTAGAGCGCTTTGGGTTCCTTGGAAGAAAAGCGCTATATAAGTTGAATGTATTATTATTATTTCTCTATAGTTTCATTCTTAATTTGCACTCTACAGAGGTTTTTGTTTTACAATGTAAATTAACTCATGCTCTTTGGAGGTTTATAATTGTATTGAAAATCCCACCTTGACTCCAATAACCTCTACAAACTCTTTAAATCTGGTTTCCACTCTAAACATAGCACAGAATCTCCCCTACCAAAAATCACTGACATACTTCTCTCTGCTGACTCTGGCTTCCTCACCATTCCTATTCTCCTCGACATCAGCGTTGCCTTCGATAACATCAACCACTCCATCCTCCTCACACGTCTCCAGCACTCCCTTGGTATAACTGGCACTGCCCTATCCTGGCTCAAATCTTATCTTTCTGACAGACACCAATACAATTCAATAAACAACTGCAAATTATCTACTGTTGTAGTCCCCCACTGCATCCCCCAGGGCTCAGCGCTTGGTCCCCTTCTCTTCATCCTCAGCCTCCAGGCCACGACACTCATCTTTACCTCTCCTCCAAAACCATTACATCAGCCACCTACTCCACCCTGACCACCTGCCTTGAAGATATTAATTAATGGATGCAATTGAACTTTCTTAACCTTAACTGCAACAAATCTGAAATTCTGCAACAAATCATAATTGGGCCAAGTTCCCTCACCCGTTCCACCCAGACTTTCTCTCTCAACGTTGATGGTTCCATCGTTACCCCCTCCACCAAGACCTGCAGCCCTGGAATCATCCTTGACCCCACCCTATCCTTCCTACCTCATGTCAACCAAGACTAAAGCAGCCTTTTTTCACCTCAGGAACATCGCCCGTATCCAGTTCTCTCTGTCTTCTACCAACCTTCACTGGCTTGCAGTCAAATACAGGATTCATTTGAAAATATTGCTGATTACCTTCAAGGACTTAAATAACCTCACCCTAAATTACCTTCAGATGACTTTGCCACAATGTTGTGGGAAGTTAATTTATTGACATGACAAATGATGACGAATCCACAATGTCATGGTTGGTCACCGTTACATAATGTGTTTGCTTGGCATGGATCAATAAGTTTGCAGCACGGTTACGAAGGTGTAACGTAATTGCTTCTGCATAGTACTAAGGCCATTTTTATTGCTTATTTTTATTTCAAACATCAGTTCGTGTTTGCCTATCATACACTACTGTTGTCCAATGACAAAAGGAAGCAATTGAGGGAAACACTTTTTTATATATGCTGAAGGAAGCCATTGCCAACACTTTGGCCTATTCCCTGTTGCATTATATAATTCCTATGGTCAGATAACTGACCAAAACAAAGAAAGTACACCTACTTGCCATAAATACCTTTACAAAAATAAGCAAGTGTTTCATCCAACAAAGATGCCATTGGTTATTTCGTAACTTGATAGTAGGCCTACAATACTTCTGCCATCCAATGACAAAGAAAGCAAGTTACAAAATGTTGAACCTGAAAAGAACATGATATTGTAAGCAAATGTCATGGATAAAGATAGTTTTCAAACCTGGTTCACAACAAGGTTAGATGGAAAAAAAAGGTTAGACCATAAAATAAGAACCAACACAAACTATAACTAGGAATTTAAGGAAAGACATATCAACAATTAAGACATGGGAACTAGAGTGTACTACCAGTGGCACAGACAGTAGGATTAGTGATGGCGCCAGATCATTTTTTTTGCTAAACTACGGTGGGGCTAATCCACACAGTTTTGGGGCTCAAATCAACATCGGAACTTAAATGTGAACATACACAATAGAATAGAGCATAATACCCTTCCCAGTAGCTAGAAATACCACGCCAGACAGACTCCTTTTTTCACATGCAAAATTACATCAAGAGCAACAGACGTGGAAAGTCACTACTACAGAGTTTAGGCAATAGTCTTATTTGCGCTATTTAAACTCGTTCATTTTGCCTGGAAAACCTGTCCCCTGGCAAACCTGGCAGATTGATCCAAAACTATAGATACTATTTTGCTTTTGAAGATTGATTCTAGCGTTAATAAGATCAGATTCTAGTTTTTCTCTTTTATGTTATAGCCTATTCATTTCATCATAGAATAGAACTGCCAGTGCAATGTTCCGTTGTTGTGAACACACACACACAGAGAAACTAAGAGATTGACGGAGAGAGAGAGCGAGAGAGCAAGCTACGGGAGTTAACAGAGCACAAAAAAATGCAACTAAGTCAGCACAGTTGATATTCCATGCTGGGGCTAAGGTGGGGCTAACATGATTCTTGGTGGGGCTGTAGCCCAAACAAGCCATACCCTGCTGCCGCCCCTGAGCATGATACATTCATTTATTATTTAAACATGTTACAAAGTTTCTATGACAATGTATGAAATCTATTTCAAAATAAAACAGTTTTTCCAATTTATTCTAATTTGCATTAATTATACAGTAGGTGTGTTTTTTATCAAATCAAAGGCTGTCAAAGTTGTCCAGCTCAATAGAAATTATTTTGAATTTGGAATGAAGTCTCTATGATAATGTATAAAAACTGTTACTTAAAAATCACAGTGTTTTCCAATTTTTGAAAAAGATCATAAAGTGTGATTTTTTTGAAAAAGTTGCCCAGCCTAATAAGGAACATTTTAACTTGGAAAGAAGATTCTACGATAATGTATGTAAAGGTTATTTCAAAATAACTGTGTTTTACATTTTTTAAAAGGTGCATAAAAGTAAAGTCTGATTTTATTTTTATGAAATCAAAGGTTTTAAAAGTTGCCCAGCTTAATAGAGAACGGGTTGAACTTGGAATGAATTCTCTATGATAATGTAAGAAAAAGGTATTTCAAAAGTGTTTTCTAAATTTGTATAAAATATAGGAAGAAGAAGAAGTTTTATTTATATAGCGCCTTTCCATAGCTCAAGGCCGCTTTACATTATACAATGTTATATAATGTAAAATTGTTATTGTATAGCAGGCAGTACAACTATTCATGCATTATAATAATTTGGACTTGGATTGTACTCTACGACGACATCTGAAAAAAGCAGCCCTAAATCACATTAAATACGTTCTGAGGGAACTATTTTGTAAAACCGAAATTAGTCAAATATGAACGTATGAGAGGGTCAATTACGTTTGTAGGGAACTAAATTGAACACTCAAATAACGTTTAATATGAACATTAGTAGATCATGACGTAGCATGTAAATAGCATAGTTTTTGCTAGGGTGGAGGTCGGGGATGGTGGATGGGCGTATACCGCGACTTGCATGCCAGTGTTCGCGAGTTCAAATCCAGACTGGCACTTTGTGTTTTGTTGTACAATTGCGTGAGTCATGCAGACACGCGATTGTCGGTTTTTGTAATGTTAACCCTAACCTTAATTCTAACCTTAACCTCAGTAACGTCATATCTAACCTTAACCGTTAGTAACCTGATGCCTAACCTTAACCGTTAGTATCCTCCTACCTAACCTTAACTGTGAATGTTGCAATATAATTTCGCACGCTATGGAATGTATGGAATGTTCTC
>JACXGM010026770.1:0-14744 GCA_016801145.1 Umbra pygmaea
TCACACCTCAGCAGTGCCACAGGCTGATTGCCTCCATGCCACGCCGCATTGAAGCAGTCATTTCTGCAAAAGGATTCCCGACCAAGTATTGAGTGCATAACTGAACATAATTATTTGAAGGTTGACTTTCTTTTTTTTTGTATTACAAACACTTCTTTTATTGGTCAGATGAAATATGCTAATTCTTTGAGATAGGAATGTGGGGTTTTCATGAGCTGTATGCCAAAATCATCAGTATTAAAACAATAAATGACCTGAAATATTTCAGTTGGTGTGCAATGAATCTAAAATATATGAAAGTTTAATTTTTATCATTACATTATGGAAAATAATGAACTTCATCACAATATTCTAATTTCTTGAGAAGGACCTGTATATGTGATGATGTTTCCACCCTATATGCCGATATAGGACATATAAGTTATATACAAATATGGCCATATATTTGATTTCCGTATTGGGTTGTTGACAGTTTAGTTGTCATTAATATCGTCAATGTTGTCAACTGCTAATTTACCAAAATTAATTGATTACTACATAGTCTATTATGAATCACTTGACAGTGACAGCTAACTTCATGCCGGATAGATTCAGAGAGCATCGCTGATTTAGGGGATAAAATATGTAAGCTACATTATGTTACGTCCTCCGCTCCATCAGCTACTTCCCCATCTCATCTGAACAAACCATCCTCCACCAGCATCACTCAAGTTCCACACAGCCACAAACGCACCTGCACAATCCGGTCCCAATGATCTGAATATTGAACACCTGCTCCCCCCCTTGATCTGTATATAAGCCACAACTTCACATTCCCTCAGTGGAGGTATTGTAAGTATACACCCTTTCATACTGAGCGTTTGTCTTCTGATTGTGATTTCCTGGTTTGACCTAGTTATTACTGTCTGTGAGTTTTGTGATTTTTGGATTGCCCTTTTGTACTTTTGCCTGATTTCCTGTTTTGCCAGTTGGAGACCCTGTTTGTCTGAGAAACCTTCCCCATGTACTGAACCCCGCCAGTTTTGAGAACGGTGTGTCAGTCTGAGAATCCAAGCCCCTCTACCTTCCTGCCTGTCTGAATACCTTCTTCCCCTGTTGACCCACGCCTGCCTGACGATGGATTTTGAGCTTTGCCCCTGACTGGTTATATCTTCATGAATATTAAGAATATCTCAGTATACTCACTGAATGAGGTACTGATTAGATGATCACCTAAACAAAATCTTATTTAACAAGGAAAAGTATAAAAGCCAATGCTGCAGTCATCACTATCATCTTGCAATAGGTCCAGTAGGGAAATGTATGTATTGACCAGTGTGCCGTAGTAATGCGTTGAGTACCTGGGTGAATATGTGGCTGAGTGAAGGCTGCGATATTCCCACAGCTGATGCAATGACCTTTTGAAATTATCCTGATGCTAATATTTGTATTGTTGCCAGGAGTTTAACATGTGCTGGGATAGAATGTGAACGCAGAGTGAGAGGTTCCAGGTCATCTTTGATTTTGTCCAGTAATTTAATTATTGCATCGCTGCTTAATCTGTAACGTTCGATGATTTGTTGTTAGCTTAATTGGAATAGTTATTCTCGCCTTGCTCGGATCACTGCTTCCATTGATGTATATTTGAACACACAGGAAAATGCGCTTGCTAGTTTAGACCTGCTTTTAAGAGGCAGGGAATTCCCCCCGCAAAATAGAGGCGCACTTTTACTGGCAGTCTTTGTAAATACCACAGAATATATAATTAGGCGCACTTTACGCATGTCCTCCCACTTTCCCCATTGCCCTCCCACGGACGCATATTGAAAGCGCAAATTGTCTCTTGTCGCTAATGTGGCAGGTAATCTGCGATTTTACCCAAGTGCGCCCAGTTTGTAAATAGCCGGCGTCGGTTACGTCCATTTTTGGAATGCAACTGTATTGTCAGATAGTGGAATATATCCCAACTTGCTAGCTGTTTTTTCCCCCAAAAGTCAAAACATCCTCCCAGAGCAGCTGTTTTGATGCAAACTGCCTCCCACCCCCATATATCGTTTGCTTGAGAATGCCCCAAAGTTTCTCAATAGGTTTGAGGTCAGGGGAGGATGGGGGCTACACAATGAGTTCCTCTCATTTTATGCCCATAGCAGCCAATGACACAGAGGAATTCTTTGCAACTTCAGTGCATTGTCATGCATGAAGATGATTTTGCTACGGTAGGCACGGTGGAAGAAAGTGGTCTTTCCATGGAAGAAAGTGGTCAGTCAGAAACTATAATTTACCAAGGTAGTTGTCAAACCTTCAATGACCCTAAATGGGCCTACCAGCTCTCTCCCCCCCTAAAGGGCTCTACCAGCTCTCTCCCCATGATTCCGGCCCAAAACATGACTCTGCCACCTCCTTGATGAGGTTGCAGCCTTATTGGGATGGGACATGGTGGCCATCCACCAACCATCCATTACTCCATCCATCTGGACCATCTAAGGTTGTACGGCATTCATCAGTAAAAAATACTGAAAATTAGTCTTCATGTATTTCTGGGCCAACGGCAACGCTTTCTGCTCGTAAGCATTGGTTAGGGGTGGCCGAATAGTAGGTTTATACACAAATGCAAGCCTCTGGAGGATCCTACACCTTGAGGTTTGCGGGACTCCAGAGACACCAGCAGCTTCAAATACGTTTTTGCTGCTTTGTAATGGCATTTTAACAGCTGTTCTCTTAATCCAATGAATTTGTCTGGCAGTTAACCTTTATGTCTTTATCTGCATGAACCCATCTGTGCTCTGAATAGGCCACAAATCTCTTCATAGTACATTATCATGCTTAAGTTTTCATGAAATATCGAAAATTTTCATACCTTGTCCAAGGCATTGCACTATTTGACACTTTTCCACAGCAGAGAGATCCTTTTTCTTTCCCATATTGCTTGAAACCTGCAGCCTGCTTAATAATGTGGAATATCCTTCTTAAGTAGCTATACTTTATTTGGGCTCACCTGGCAAACTAATTATCACAGGTGTCTGAGATTGCTTTCAGTGATCCAAAGAGCCTGGAGACACAATACCATCCATGAGTTTGAATGAAAAACAAAATTGTTAATGCTTATTACACTTAATTCCAATTTGCATAATAATTTGGAATGCAGTGTATTTTGAGATTGGGAGCTGGAAACACTTCTAATCATATCCCCCTAGGGAAAATTTAATGATAGGATCAACAGCCAAGGATCTATTGACTATTTTGTAAGAGGACCCCAAATTAACCATTTTCATGGAAATAACTATGAAGACATGATATAGTTACAAAACACACATATTCATACGAATGGCATGATATGGTTACAAAAAAAGTGTATGTTTTTACAAAACACACCTATTCATACAAATATCCAAGTTAGCAGCCAACAATGGCCTGGTTGTCGAATTAGAACTCAAGTTTCATTTAATCCCATGCTAGTTTCTATACTTTGTGCACTTCCAATAATAATATAATAATAATAATAAATAGATAATAATAATGAATTATGTGAAAACAAAACATAGCATTCCAATGTTTATTGTTGAAATGTTTCCAAACCAATAAATTAAGAATGAGAAAACAAAGGCCAAATGGTTGTGGATTTTCATTCACAGAGAAATCTAGAATTATACAGAGGCCATGTGGCATAATAATAACATGTAAACAACTGGATTAGAATAACATATTTTACTCAATCTAAAACAGGATCTTTCCCTTCTTGTGGTTTAGTGAAAATTGAACATTTTGCTGTGGTAGCTTGCAAGCAATCATCAATTCCGTGTCACTTTATCTGCAAATCTCTTCTAAAGCATCGAAAACATTGATATTTCTCTTTTTCTAAAAAGCTTTTAGACCTTTGGGAGACATACATTTTTTTTGCGTCTGGAACACCGCCCGCGAGGACACTGCATAAAAGCCTGGAGTGTGCGCCGGGTACTCATGTTTGTAGTTTATAGTTTCCGGCTCACAAGAATCAACCAAACATGCATAAAAACCCCAGCTCATTGGCTGTTGTCTACCTAGATTGAATTCAGATGGTTCGGTATTGATTTGATGGATTTACTGTCAATAAAGTGAGTGCCGTTCTGGTGAATTAACGCCTGAGATTCTGAGCTTACTGTACATATACTGTACATATAACATGTGTCTATGTACAGTAAATGTAGCATTTGTGTTAATCAAGTAAACCGGATAGCAGCCTGTTTGTTCCGCCTGCAGAACACCGATCCTTAACATGTTAAGTGGAGTGTTTGTGAGAAGTTCAGTCCTTGGCTGAAAGGTAATTCATTTACCGTATGGATGGATAATAACTGATTGACGTACATCCTCAACAAAAACAAAACATGATGCTTGTGAGCAATGCTGGGTCACCAAGCTGGCGCAATACTCTTTTGACTTGAAGCACATTTCAAAAAGTTGGAATGTTGTCGCCAATGCATTAACCAAAGACCCATTCACATGAACTGTCAGCTCCAGGTTGCTCAGGGAGGCATATGACAACCTCATCGGAAAAGTGGAATGTGGCATTCAAGATGTTTTCAGAATGAAGGTCCAGTGTCAGAGTATGCAGCCAGGAGATTATTTGCCAGGGGAGAACTCACAGGGCCAACTGCCAAACTGCAATGTTGATGTTGTTATAACATTGTGTGACCTGCATGATTACTGGGAGTTAGCCACTGAAACCAGAGCTATGGAACTATGCCAACAAGTTCAGCAACTTGCAACCCTTGAGCATGATGATCTTCCTCCTCCCTCAGCAAATGAGCTCTTTAGAAGCCAAGGAGAAGATCCTGTAAATTCTTTCAGAATAGACTATATTTAACACAGGAGAAGAATCATCTCGATCCTTAGAGCCTGATCTTGCTCAGACAGTGCTGCAACTTCACAATGGACTCCTGCACAGAGTAGTGAAAGATCCCATCAGTAGACAAAAAGAGCACCAATACCTTGTTCCAGATTGGTTAAAGGAGAAGGCAATTTCTGGTGTACACAACTTTGCAGGACAACAGGTTTGAGCATGGACACTCCATCTGGCGAAACAGCATTTTTTCTGGCCTAACATGGACATTAACAAACACATTAATTGCCCTCACAGAAGCATCCAGGCAAAGATGCCGGAGCCATCCGCCAGAGCTCCCCTGGTAAACTTTCAAACCTCTACACCAATGGAGTTGGTGTGCTTCAATTTTTGGACTGCTGAGGACAAAAGAGACCTTTGGATGTCCTAGTAGTAACTGACCGTTTTACAAAGCTGGCACATGTGTGTCCTTGTACCAACCAGATGGCAAAGCAAGTTGCTAAGAAACTTTGGGATAATGTCTTTTGTGTCTATGGATTCCCGCATCTCATTAATTCTGACCGCGGAGCAAACTTTGACAGCAATCTGAGTGCGACGCTGTTGAAGCTGAGTGGGGTCAGCAAGTCACACCACCAGTTACCATCCCCTGGGAAATGGGGAGGTTGAATACTTCAACAGAACGCTAAGGAGCATGTTGCTCTCATAACCCCTTTTAGAAAGAAAACCCAGTGGCCTCAGCAAATCCAAGGTCTGCCATACGCCTACAATGCAATGATTCATGAGACAACTGGTTATGCCCCATTCTATCATGTTTGGTCGTTTTCCATGGCTACCTGTCTGTGATGTTCAAGCAGGTGTTGAAAGGGCCTGTCGTCACCGGATACAACAACTACATAAAGACTCCGATGTCATCTTTTAATGAAGCTGTCAAAGTTACACAAATGTATACCACCAAGCAGCAGGCAAGTCAAGTCAAGTTTATTTATATAGCACATTTCATATGACAAACATAGACTCAATGTGCTTCAAAGCAGACGAAAGTATAACAAGAGGGAAAAGGGAACTCATCTGAACGTCGGTGATCAAGTCCTTCTAGCAAACAAGGGCGAAAGCGGGAAAAGGAAGTTGGTGGATAGATGGGAACCAACAGTGTATACTGTCAAGGAAATGAACACTCATACACAAACGTGCAAGGTTGAAAATGGCAGTGCAGCCTATAAGGTGGTTCATTGTGACATGTTGTTAGATGTGAGCTTCCTCCCGGTCACCTGCCCTGACAAAGCTGATCTAAGCTGATTCAGAGAATGTTGTCAATTCAACGTCTTACGATCACTCTGCTTCACCTTAGCCTGCATTCACAAATGAAGATGAGTCAATCTCTCTTATACTGGATGCAGAAGACCATGGTCTCCACCATGTCAGTCAGAGCTTTCACCCCTTCTGTGCCTGAGCCAAACCAAGAGTTATTTACTTCTCCTGGTTTTGACAGCCTTGACCCATTCCCACTGACTGATGCTGACTCAAGTGATGTATTACCTTCCCCGATACAGGGAGACACTTTAGGCACTGTTAGGACATGTGTAGGCAGAGTGGTTAGAAATGTGACCAGGCTAATTAAGAATATGGTTCAAAAGTCACAGAGGGATTACAGAGATAGTGATTAAGAAGTCCCCATCCATAATGACAGTATTCTAATTCTGATTGGGTGGTTAGTTGACAACCCAGTTAAGTAGATCCCAAGCCGAGGTGTAATAAATAGATTAGGACAAATGGTCTGTGGTGTCAACGGAATCATGTTAATATCAGGGGGTTTAGAGGTCTGATCACCCTTTATTTCTTTTGAACCTGGTAGTCTGGTAGCTTTTAAGCTATTAAGAAAGCTTCCATCTTTATTTGGGTCCTTGCTTGTGTAATATCCCTTTTGTACAATGTTTTTTTTTTCTTTCATGGGTTTCTCAATTTACATGAAGGAACAGGATTTGTGTAATTCAGGAGGGGTAAATGTACCTGGTATAAAGTTTTATAAAGTATTTATTTTTATAACTCTTATCTAATTAACTCGAAGTCTAATTGTCCCTTCATTATAGTTATTTAGTAATGTTCACTATTAAATATACACAGGGCTGCCGACAGGAATCTGTGGGCCCAGGACAAACTCCACATTCAGGGCCCCCGCTCAAAAAAATGACTGTGCAAAAACAAAATTTGGGGCCCCCCTCAGGACTGGGCCCGGGACAACATCCCCGGTTGTCCCCCCCTGTCAGCTGCCCTGAATATACATACCGTAGGTTTTATTGTAAATTGTTGGAGCTTCAATTGAGAATGAGTTTATTTTAGGACGGCCACTTTAATATACTTTAAAAACGTCAGTGATTATTGATTTAAAATTTTCTTAGTGTTTTCCCATCACCCCAATGCCCCAAAAATATGCAAAATACAACCACATCACATTGTTCACTGTTATGTACACCTTCCAGAAAAGCACAGTTGCTCCCCCCTGCTGCTACCCAAAAACAGTAGAATAAACAACACACAATTAAATTCTATCAATATCACAAACACTCTGAATGTACTGATGTCCAAATGTCCTGATCTCATACAGGGTACAAACCAAACACCAAAAGCAGCAGAGAGAAGAAGCTACTTCAAGACTGGGCCTTTTGTAGTGTTCCAGTCAGCTGCAGCCACTGACGGGTGGGCGGGGTTCCACTTCCCAATCAGCAGGAGATCCCACCAATCAGCTGCTGCCACTGGAACTGGAGCTATCTTGCCTGGTACAAACATACACAGAAAAAAAGACAAGCAACAAAATGAACCCAGAACACTGGGGACATAACATTGGCAATGCTAATTTATTGAATTACAATGCTACTACTGGCAAGGACATACCTGTTTACAGCAAAGTTACAGGTTCTACCAAGAAAATACCTTCCAGTACTCTGGTACCTTGCAAAGTGATCTGTTCTCTATTTGACATTATTTTTAAAGGAGCACTTGAGTTGATGGTTGCCTTTCAAGTCTGCCTTGGTTGGTTGGTATTTTTCCTCTTACATGCCAACAAGCCAGAAATTGCTGTACTAAGGGGAGGCCAGAGGGAATTATTTTAATGTTATATAGATCAATCCTCTTCAGAATTATCACTCATCTCTTTCGGAGAGCCTGGAACATGGGTGATTACTGCTGGTCTTTACTTTGCCATGATGGATATTCTTGCTTTCTCTACCTCTGATTGTCTATGCATTGCTTGTTCTGAAATATTTCAATCATTGATGCTGTAATGATTACCGCAGATTTAAGTACCGTTTACGGTACTCACATGTGCGAGATATAGAGAGAGATCTACTATGCATGCAGCAGCTACTCTTCCTGAGATCTCGTTCATGATGAAATATCATAATGCATTGATGTTGCCAGTGACTGTTTACAGCTTTGTTAGACTCACATATGGCCTTGTACAGTAGGTAATTTGATAAATGTTGATTAAATCAGGAGACCACAAGTCTCTCCTGAGGGACCAGTTGATCCAGAGCTTCTAAACCAGATCAATGTGTTGTGGTGAGACAAGGCCTAATCCTCAGTTGGTAATGAGATTAATATATGTTGTTTTGATTGACCTTGGTGTTAATCTAGTAGTATCTATTTCAAAAATGGAAACCAAACATAATGAGTTCATTAACCTTTTGCAGAAGTTAAACTACTCAAAAAACAGGTATGTGTGTATATATGTAAATTAATAGGAGATACTCTTAAAACACATTTACCTTTACCTCATAATATACTAAACATTTATTGTAAATGTATGTTGATTGATAAATAGATTTCCTGCATTCGGTCCCCATAGAGTATATCGTCTACCACAAGAAGCATACTGACACTGAATTGAAATCTGGGTATTTTTAAATGTACTTAAAAGGGATTCTGATTCGGCTTTGCTTTATGCAGTACACCATTTTCTAGTGTTTAAAACTGTTGTACTATTGCAAAATTGTGTTTGGAAATACTTTGTGAAATGTCATGTCAATAAAACAAACTGAAATTGATTTGAAAGTGAAAGCATAAACAGAGAGAAATAGAAATAGTCAAAAATGTACTTCTGTTTCGAGTGGAAGGATATGTACAGACAGGTGTCAGCTCTAGTTAGCCTCATTATACATTCATTATTCAATGTACCTGTTGACCCCATACCGGCCTTCCCATAACCTGTTACCACCACACTAGTTTATGTGTGCATGTGTGAGTTTTAAGATTGTAAAAAGACCATTATACAGCCAACCTTTTAATGTAGTGGGCAGCTGGAGAATAAATGCTAAATACAAAGCTAAAAAGATTAAATAAAGATGAGTATAATATAAAGAAATTGATTCTGTTTTGTTCATTCAGAACACACATGGTGACACTCTGGCCCCCGGAGATCATGGTCCCCGGTCTACTGATCACCGGCCTAGGGACCTTACCCAAGCAGGAACATGAACCGATGCACTCTAATAAGCTGTTACACCTGCAGCCACTCACCTCATCACAGACACTAGGCTCCCTAGTTTATGGCTGTGGTGTAAGTGATTGTCATTGTTTGCTGTATGGGTAGAGGTGTCATGCTATTATTTGTGTTTCTATATTGAAGTGGTATACTGTTATGTAAACTACTTTTGTGCACACACAGTAAAGCTGTTCATTTACCAGCGTCTGCTTCCTGCCTCATACAAATTTAGACACACTAAAGTGGAGGAAAAGGATCGGGACTCAGCAGACTGAATAAAAATGTTGGTGGCAGTTTTTAAAAGAAAATAATACAATGAATGGCCAGCATGGTTCTACAGCTTGGTATGGTGCTAATTTCTTTATTGTTAAAACAACTACAGTAGGTGAAATGTAATGTGCCAGAAAAGTCTGAAGTGCCTTAATAAAAATAGTCTAATAACCCAATGTAATGAGGCACACACTCTGCGTCAATAATAATAATAATAATAATAAGGGGATTTATTGTGCAAGTAATGAATCAGGTCACGTTCAAAAGCAGTATCAAACAGGCCAGGGTCAGTACACAGACTGGGCAGAATAGATACACTCCAATATCCTTTTGCAGAAACAGGGACAGGCAGGGTTCGGTACACAAGGCAGGCAGATATGGTACAAGTTCAATAATCCAGAGAGAAGTCACAGGGAAGGCAGAGGTCGGCAACACAGGTAATCGTTCGTAAGGGCAAATCCAGAGAGTAGTCAAAAGGTAAAAATGGGTCAGAACCAGGAATCAGGCCAGAAAACGCTCAGCATGCAATTCAATCATTAACAATACCTCGCAATGAGGGAATGAGTCAGTACAGGTTATATACAGCTGGGAACTGGTAGCAGGTGTTCAGAATTCTGGTGATTGAGATCTGTGGTGCGTGCTGCCTTCATGTGAATGAGGATCATGACTAGAAGCGGTGGGAGGAACAGTACACAGTGGTTCAGTAGAAACGGCCCGGGAAGATCTCACAGAGCCCTCCCTCCAACTGGCGGCTCCAGACGCCCCAACCGGACGACGAGGGGGCTGGCCCCTAGGTCGCGGAGCAGGACACTCCGGACGACGACGGTGGAAATCAGCTACCAATGCAGGATCCAAAACATCCCGCGCCGGAATCCAGGACCTCTCCTCCGGACCGTATCTCTCCCAGTCCACCAGGTACTGGAGACCGTCCTGCCTGCGACGGGAGTCCAACAAGTCCCGGACGGCGTAGACGGGGCCACTACCGACATCCATCAAAGGAGGAGGAAGCGCCGCCACCGGCGGATGAAAAGGACTGTAGTGGACCGGCTTGAGGAGGGAGACATGAAAGGACGAAGACAAACGGAAATGGCGGGGCAACTGCAGACGGTAAGTCACAGGGTTCACACGTTGCAAAACTTTGTATGGACCAATGTACCTGGGATACAGCTTACGGCAGGGCAACCGCTGTCGGATGTCCCGGGTGGCCAACCAGAGCCTCTGGCCCGGATGGAAGAGCGGCGTATCCCCTCGTCGGCGGTCAGCGTGAGTTTTCTGCGTAGAGACAGCATGACTGAGGTGCTGATGGGCAACATCCCATACTTGGGAGCTTCGGGTGAACCAGTCTTCAATGGCAACAACTGGACTAGGCTCGGTATTCCAAGGAAACAGAGGGGGCTGGTATCCTAACACACACTGGAAAGGAGTGAGTTTAGATGAGGAATGAATTAAAGAATTTTGAGCATACTCAACCCAGGGTAAATAACGGCTCCAGTCGTGGGTTTGGGTGGAACAGCGCTGGCGGAGGAACTTCCCAATCTCTTGATTAAGGCGTTCGGTTTGTCCATTTGATTGGGGGTGGTACCCGTATGAGAGGCTGACGGAGACCCCCAGTCTATCACAGAACACCTTCCATACACGGGAAGTGAACTGGGGTCCCCTGTCCGAAACGATATCTTCCGGTATCCCGTATTGGCGGAACACCTGCTGGAACACACACTCGGCTAATTCCAAAGCAGAAGGCAATTGAGGCAGAGGAACAAGGCGACACATTTTCGAGAAACGATCTATCATTACCAGGATGGTGGTAAACCCATCAGATATTGGAAGGTCAGTGACAAAATCCATGGATATGTGCGACCAGGGTCGATGTGGTACAGGCAGAGACATGAGCTTACCTACCGGGAGCTGGCACGGTGTCTTAGATTGAGCACAGATTGGACAGGATAACACGTAATCAGAGACATCATCCTTTAAGGTGGACCACCAGTATTTTGGGGACAGCAGAGCGATGGTGCGCGTAATGCCAGGGTGTCCGGAACCTAAGGATGTGTGGCACCATTGCATTAATTGGGGACGCAGTGTAGAGGGGACATAGGTTTTACCTGCCGGCGTCTCCGGTGGAGGAGGCTCTGATCGAACGGCATCCTGAATCAAGGTATCCAAATCCCACTGGATTGGCCCCACCACACACGCAGGCGGGAGAATGGTTTCTGAGGAGGGGGTGTTTGCTGGAGCTGTGAACTGACGGGAGAGTGAATCAGCTTTAAATGTTCTTTTTGCCTGGAAGATAGGAGACAGAGAAGTTAAACCGAGTGAAAAACAACGACCACCTAGCCTGGTGAGCGGTCAGTCTTATGGCATGTTTAAGATATTCTAAATTCCTATGATCAGTGAGCACAACAAATGGATACTGGGCTCCCTCAAGCCAGTGGCGCCATTCCTCCAAGGCGAGTTTCATGGCCAGCAATTCCCTGCTTCCCTCGTCATAATTACGTTCAGAGGCCGAAAGCTTTCTGGAAAGAACGAACATGGGTGCATCCGTGAAGGGGTACCCCGACGTTGTGATAGAACAGCTCCTACCCCAACCTCAGAGGCGTCCACTTCCACTGTGAAGGGCAAGGAGGGATCTGGCTGAGATAAGACCGGTGCCGATGTGAATCTATGTTTCAACTCCTCGAATGCAACTAGAGCGGCGTCTGTCCAATGTAAAGCAGTCCCTTTTTGGCTGGTCAGGGCGTGAAGCGGGGCTGCAACAGAGCTGAAATTATGCACAAAACGCCTGTAGTAATTGGCGAATCCGATGAACCTTTGTAATTCCTTCACTGTACGGGGTTGGGGCCACTTACGCACTGCTTTGATTTTTTCCTCTTCAATATTTCACTCCTCCCGGCCTCAGAAGGAAACCCAAAAACGAGACGATGGTGACATGGAAGATGCTTTTTTCTGCCTTGACATAAGTGATGATCCATGAGGCGCTGAAGGACCCTACGCACATGTTGAATGTGTTCAGCCAAAGAGTTTAAATAAATCAGAATGTCATCAATGTAGACAACCACAAAGAGATCCAACCTATCATGGAATAGTTCGTTCATAAAAGATTGAAACACAGCGGGAGCGTTTGTGAGCCCATAAGGCATGACCTGGTACTCGTAATGTCCCTTATGAGTGATGAAGGCTGTTTTCCATTCGTCTCCCTCTCGTATCCGTATAAGGTTGTAGGCACTGCGTAAGTCGAGTTTGGTGTAAATGGCAGCTTGCCCTACCTGTTCCAATGCTGCTTGTATCAAAGGGAGTAGGTAGCGGTGCTTAATGGTGACATCATTCAAAGGACGGTAACAATACACGGCCTGAGTCCTCCATCCTTTTTTCCCACAAAAAAGAAACTACAGGCTGCTGGTGACGTGGAGGGTCTGATGAATTGTTGTTTGAGTCACTCCTCTATGTAGGTATCCATTGCAGCCCATTCGGGAAGAGATAAGGGGTATATACGCCCCTTAGGAAAGCTGGCGTCCGGAACAAGGTCGATAGGGCAATCCCATTTACGATGCGGGGGAAGGATAGCGGCTTTTTCCTTGGAAAATACTGGCATGTAATCGTGGTAGGCGTCCGGTATGACTGTAGGTGGAGCAGCGGTACAGTCTTCCACTGAGGTGGTGTGGCAGGGTGTGTAAACATTGGGACTGACAGGCGTCGCTCCATGACAGGAGTTCTCCTGACCTCCAGGAAATGACGGGATCATGTTGTTGTAGCCAAGGGAATCCCAACACTAGTCGTTCCTGCTGAGAGGAGATGATCATGAATTGCAGGGTCTCTATATGTAGAATCCCAGTTTGAACTGTGACAGGGCTGGTTTGGTGGGTGACATATCCTGATCCGATAGGTTGACCGTCCACGGCATTAATCCTTAGGGGAGAAGGTAAAAGGAGTAAATCAACACCCAGCTCCTGAGCTAACTGACAATCCATGAAATTACCGGCTGCACCGGAATCCACCAGTCCGGTGGTGTTAAGGTGTTTGTCCTGCCACTTCAACAGGGGTGCGACTTTGCCTACCTGTTTCTTGGGTGAGACAGTGGACGATCGGGGCCGAGGAGGGCGATGAGGGCATTGTCGAAGGAAGTGTTAACCCTCTCCACAGTACAGGCACAGCTGATCTTGGTAGCGTCTGTTTGTTTATGTCGGGGAGATAGGGCTACGGCCTAATTGCATAGGATCGGGTTCTGGGCTCGCTGCTACCCCAACTGGGGTTGGCAGAGCCGACCTGTGAGGGACGGGCTGGTGGGTTCGTTTATCGCTGAGCAATTGATCAACAGCAATTGACATAGAAATGTACTAAGGAAGGTCTGTGGGGTCACCTCTACATGCCAGTTCAGTCTGTAGCTCCCGGTTCCGTCCGCGTCGATATGCTGTCAGCAAGGCGGTGTTGCTCCAACCGCTCCCTGTGGCTAAGGTCCGGAACTCCAGTGCATAATCTGTGGCCGGGCGTCTGCCCTGTTTAATTTCAAACAGCTGGTCTCCCACGCTACTACCTGTGGTAGGGTGATCAAACACTTCTTTGAATAGGGTAAGAAAACCATTTTCAGAAACCAAGGCAGGGCTATCGGCGGCCCATAGTGCAGTGGCCCAATCAAGTGCCTTCCCAGTCAATAAAGACAGAACAAAATCCACTTTATCTTTTTCCACAGAAAACATGGAAGGGTGATGGTCTATGTACAGCGCACACTGCATCAAGAAACCCTTACAACGGCCTAGGGCCCCATCATATTTGTTAGGCATAGAGACCGGGAGCGCAAGTGAATGCGATACATTTGTATTAGATGGAGGCGGGGTTACCGGTGTCTGGCGGAGAAGGGTGCATAACTCGTCAATGCGTTTCTCCTGTTGGGTCAACCGGCGTTGTAGCTCCGCTGGATCCATCTTGGGATGGCGAGGTATTCTGTAATGAGGCCCACACTCTGCGTCAATAATAATAATAAGGGGATTTATTGTGCAAGTAATGAATATCAGGGGGGTATTGCACAAAAGTAGAATAAAGAAATCCAGGATAACTGAAAAAGCGCAGCTTGACTTAGTGTGATCCGCTCATCGCGGCTTAATCGGTTGCACGTTTGCCGAGCCAGGATGAAAAGGTAAAGCTATGTCAAGCCAGATGTAGATATTCTGGATAAGTGCACGTTCACGACTTTCTTAAATAGACCACGGT
>JACXGM010026771.1:0-14744 GCA_016801145.1 Umbra pygmaea
CCATCTCTAATAGGCTGCCCCTATCAACGGCTTTGGGCCTCCCCACAAACCACCAGAATGCAGGGTACAACATGGGTACAACATCAAATTAATTACAATTTTCTGATATCTGAGCCAACAACCTGCGTGCGTGGAATAATTTTGGTCACCCCTGACAAAATCTCACTCCAAGGTTTTTTGAAAAGTTGGCAGCTCTGCACTATAAACGCAAGTGAGTGTGCACACATATGGCTGTGGGTGTTGGAGAGTTACAGTGGTAAGCAAACAAGTTACATGTTCTATGTTAAATGTTTCTAAGTTAAATTCCAATTTCATTTTTTCTAATAAAAATGTTCTAATGGAGCGTAGGCGTGTTTACACTGAACTGCACGCTTTCTTGAAACATCCCTTAGTTAGCTGCACAAGTAGGCTGGATAGAAATGGCTCCATGTTTTGTGGAGGATGTGTGCACGGAATGACACGTGTAGGAGTAGGAACTGAAGATCCAAGTCAGGAGCCATCACTGTAATTTAGCGACACTGCTTAGCGACTAACATTGCCACACTATTCGGCCAGTCAACAGAAAGCCAGACAGCCCTCATTACTACTACTTTAAGCCTGGCTAAGAGACACACTCATTTTTGGAAAAGGCCCCTGCCTTGACTCAGAGCAGGCCATATAACAATCAAATTGTTTTCTGCTAGTTGATACTGTAGTTGACTGTGATGGGATTGGTTTGCTAAATTTCCACACACTTACGACTGGTGTAGGGCGTCTGTGTGGCAGGGTAATGGGCTCATGGCTCTTTCTGTACGGTATCAATCACCAGCCACTTTATTAGGAACAACTATCTAGTGTTGGGTCGGACCTACGTTTGCTTCCGGAACAGACTTAATTATTAGCAGTATAGATTTTACAAGACCTTGCAGATTTGAGCCACACATTCATGCTACCAACCTCCGTTATTGTGTGGCGATCTAGGGATTGTGGAGTAAGATAAAGTCACTGTCTTAGAAATATCTTGAGTTAATTCATGCTTTCTGACATGACACATTATCCCTAAAGGGATGCACACAGTCAGCAACAATTATAAGAAATGCTGTGGCATTCAATGGATGCTCTATTGGGATTAAGTTGCCTAATGTTCTAGGTAAACATTTCCCACACCATTGCTTCACCAGCTGTACAGTTGAACCAAGCAGGATGGTTCCATGGATTTAGAATCTACATTTACATCACAGCAAGAAAATAATTGATCAGACTATGTTTTCCAATCCTCAATTGTCCAGTTTTGGTGATCGGTTCCCACTGTTGCCTAACCTGGTTGTTCTTAGTCGGCTGATGTGGAACCAGGTGTGGTTCTCCTCTGATCTCTCTCATTAACAAGATGTTTTCAGCCACAGAAATGCTGCTCACTATGTCTCACCATTCTCTGTAAACTCTAGCAATATACAGTAGTGTACGAAATATGTATATGTATGTATATGTATATATGTATGTATATATATATGTATGTATATGTATGTATATGTATATACACTCACCTAAAGGATTATTAGGAACACCATACTAATACTGTGTTTGACCCCCTTTCGCCTTCAGAACTGCCTTAATTCTAAGTGGAATTGATTCAACAAGGTGCTAAAAGCATTCTTTAAAAATGTTGGCCCATATTGATAGGATAGCATCTTGCAGTTGATGGAGATTTGTTGGATGCACATCCAGTGCACGAAGCTCCCGTTCCACCACATCCCAAAGATGCTTTATTGGGTTGAGATCTGGTGACTGTGGGGGCAGTCTTCAACTGCCTAATTTTGGTGAGCTCTTGCCAATTGTAGCCTCTTTTTCCTATTTGTAGTGGAGATAAGCGGTACTCGATGGGGTCTTCTGCTGTTGTAGCCCATCCGCCTCAAGGTTGTGCGTGTTGTGGCTTCACAAATGCTTTGCTGCATACCTCGGTTGTAACGAGTGGTTATTTCAATCAATTTTGCCCTTCTATCAGCTTGAAGCAGCCGGATTATTCTCCTCTGACCTCTAGCATCAACAAGGCATTTTCGCCCACAGGACTGCCGCATACTGGATGTTTTCCCTTTTCACACCATTCTTTCTAAACCCTAGAAATGGTTGTGCGTGAAAATCCCAGTAACTGAGCAGATTGTGAAATACTCAGACTGGCCCGTCTGGCACCAACAACCATGCCATGCTCAAAATTGCTTAAATCACATTTCTTTCCCATTCTGCCATTCAGTTTGGAGTTCAGGAGATTGTCTTGACCAGGACTACACCCCTAAATGCATTGAATCAACTGCCATGTGATTGGTTGAGTAGATAATTGCATTAAGGAGAAATTGAACGGGTGTTCCTAATAATCCTTTAGGTGAGTATATATACTGCTCAAAAAACTAAAAAGAACACTTAAACAACACAATGTAACTCCAAGTCAATTACACTTCTGTGAAATCACACTGCCCACTCAGGAAGCAACACTGATTGAAAATCAATTTCACATGCTGTTATGCAAATGGAACAGACAACAGGTGGAAATTATAGGCAATTAGCAAGACACCCACAATGAAGGAGTGGTTCTGCAGGTGGTGACCACAGACCACTTCTCAGTTCCTATGCTTACTGGCTGATGTTTTGGTCACTTATGAATGCTGGCGGTGCTTTCACTCTAGTGGTAGCATGAGATGGAGTCTACAACCCACACAAGTGGCTCAGGTAGTGCAGCTCATCCAGGATGGCACATCAATGTGAGCTGTGGCAAGAAGTTTTGCTGTGTCTGTCAGCGTAGTGTCCAGAGCATGGAGGCTCTACCAGGAGACAGGCCAGTACCTCAGGAGACGTGGAGGAGGCCGTAGGAAGGCAACAACCCAGCAGCAGGACCGCTACCTCTGCCTTTGTGCAAGGAGGAGCAGGAGGAGCACTGCCAGAACCCTGCGAAATGACCACCAGCAGGCCACAAATGAGAACACCAATATTGGCAAATTAGCCACTGGCGCCCTGTGCTCTTCACAGATGAAAGCCGGTTCACACTGAGCACATGTGACAGACATGACAGAGTCTAAAGATGCCGTGGAGAACGTTCTGCTGCCTGCAACATCCTCCAGCATGACTGGTTTGGCAGTGGGTCAGTAATGGTGTGGGGGGGTATTTCTTTGGGGGGCCGCACAGCCCTCCATGTGCTCGCCAGAGGTAGCCTGGCTGCCAATTGGTACTGAGATGGGATCTCCAGACCCCTTGTGAGACCATATGCCGGTGCAGTGGGCCCTGGGTTCCTCCTAATGTTAGACCTCATGTGACTTGGAGTGTGTCAGCAGTTCCTGCAAGAGGAAGGCATTGATGCTATGGACTGGCCCACCCGTTCCCCAGACCAGAATCCGATTGAGCACATCTGGGACATCATGTCTCGCTCCATTCACCAAGATCATGTTGCACCACAGACTGTCCAGGGGTTGGCGGATGCTTTAGTCCAGGTCTGGGAGGACATCCCTCAGGAGACCATCCGCCACCTTATCAGGAGCATGCCCAGGCTTTGTAGGGAGGTCATACGGCCACGTGGAGGCCACACCCACTACTGAGCCTCATTTTGACTTGTTTTAAGGACATTACATCAAAGTTGGATCAGCCTGTAGTGTGGTTATTCACTTTGATTTTGAGTGTGTATATACAGCGGGTGAAATAAACATTGAACACGTCACCATTTTTCTCAGTAAATATATTTCCAAAGGTGCTATTGACAATTTTCACCAGATATTGGTAACAACCCAAGTAATCCATACACACAAAGAAATTCAGAAATTAAGTTATGTGTAATAATAACAGTAGTTTCTCCGCCTCCTGTATGGAGAATCCAGTCGTATGCATTGTTCTGGTGTGATTTTTGCCCATTCTTCCACCCAAACAGTCTTCCAATCTTGAAGGTCCGTGGGCCTCTTCTATGGATCTTTATCTTCAGATCTTTCCATAGATTTTCAATGGGATTCAGTCAAGTGATTGGCTGGGCCATTCTAGCAGCTTTATTTTCTTTCTTTGAAACCAATTGATTGTTTCATCTTCATCATCCTGGTAGATGGCAGCAGATTTTTGTCAATTGGAGGCTGGGCAGAAAAATTATGACACCACGTCTGTTGAATTCCACACAGCAAGAAGTAAAAGTTAGTGTTTCCAATAATTGATAGGCCTAAATTATTTTTAAAAAAGGCAAAAGATTTGGGTGGTAATAATTTAATCCTATATGTATCACTGGGTATGTGATCTACTGTATATCGTTGTTCTTCCTTCTTAACTGTGTTGTACTTAGTATTACATACTTGTCCAGTTTGTATAATTTGATTTGCCTACTGAATTCTTTTCTCATGTACCCAGTAAAAACACATACTTATAGTTTATCTGGTTGGATGCCTATTATTTGATATTTTCCATTGTGTTATTTTGTACACATTGTGTAACTATAGTTGGTGATTATCTTCGCCAGTGAGACTGTGCTATTCAGACAAGAAAAAATCACTTAAATGTATAGGCCAGTTTGAATATTGAAATACACATTGAACCCCAAGTTTTTCATGTATCCACTAACATCATGCATGTACCCCACTTTTGGGGAATTGCTGGTTTCATCTAATCAGAAGGTGAGGGGTTGGGTGTTTAACATTTGTAACAAAATAACTAGCTGAGCGCCCATGAATACAGGCCTGGGTGAGGGTAGATAACTGTTGCCTTTCTACAAAAATGGTGTGCTCTTTGTGAGGGTGCGCACAATGCTGATATTTTTTACACAAAACAAGATTTCTGCACGATGTACGAGGGTGCGAGTTAATCATGGGTGCACGCTTGAGATTCCATGAGAGTGAAGGAAATCTATACTGATATACTTTGGTTTCTTATTTTACAGTTAATGTTAATAATTGTCTGATGTGCAACAGTTATTTTATACTTTGATTTTAATACTTTGATTTTAATGTTTAAGACATGGGTCTCCTTCGTCTGGCACCAACGATCATACAACGCACAATGTTTATATCACATTTTTTTTATTCTAATGTCAAATCAAAATGTAATGGAATGCCTTTACCTGTCTGTCCGTTATTTATAGTTTACTTTTAGGGGAATATACTCTATCTGTTTAACTGCAAATATTTAAACTTTCATTGAATTCTTACTAGCAGATCTTTTACTCTCTGGCTGTGATTGCAGTTCCGATAATGAACACTCATGCTGAATTACTCATCTTCACAGTTAGAAATGTCATTATAAATGTCTTGCAGAACTTTTAAAGGAATTTCCATTAATAATGGAGATAAATGTACAGTCAAAGACATAAAAGATTGATCATGTTGTTGCTATTTATTCACCCAAAAAAAGGTAATTGTTTTATATAGATCCCACCAAAAATGTTCTCTATACTCCTTAGGAGAAAATACATTGAACACTGTGGTTTTGGGTTCTTATAGAAATACTGTAAAAGAGCAATTTGTTGCTTTTAGACACCTTTCCCTTTGCTTGAATTGAGCACTCAGCCTGAGGCTTCCTGATTACATCTCAACCACTGCAGGTGGGAATAATTACTCTCTACTCCTCAGCTATTATTATATTTAGTAATCATGAGACATTCAGAGCAAAATCTTTACTTTTGCTAATAGGAGGATGGAGGACGTAAAGTATTCAAATGAATCATAAAAGGGTTACCAAAAGGGTTGTCTCTTTAAGGGCCTTTTCTGAGGGCCTCTTGCGAGAGTCTGTAAACAACACTGGTTAATCTAGGGGGCCTATTGTTTTGATTTGCCCATAAGCCACAGCACTTAACTTTCTGTCTCTCATCATATCTTGCAATGACAGACCAGATGCTGCTAACTGGGGTTGGAGGGCCAGTAGTGTGCACACTTGTGTCTGGTCTGATGATCAAATCCCCATGCCCCAGTAAAGGGACATTGCCCAGCATAGTGTCGTCTTTTGATTGGGACCCTAAATAATTTTCCAGACTCTTTGTGGTCACTAAAGCTGTCATTGCGTTTATCTTAAGAGTGGTAATGTATCCACAGTGTCCTGGACACATTTTCAGTCTAACCTGCATATTATCATAGACACCAGATCATAACCAGGATTCAGCGGCTTGTTCATCACCTCTCGTCCCTCATCACAAAATTGTGCAAATGACTACTGAATGTATGCAAAAAATAATCTACTGCAAACATGTTGTCTGCTTGCTTCCAATAGTAATTACAATGTAAAGGGGGGGCGCATGCAAAAAATCTTAGGAGCCCCTGCTATAGTGAGACCTGCACAGCCAAGCACCATGCAGCTTGATTGGTATTCGCCAGAAAACACCAGGATTGACAGGTCCACCGTTTGAGATGCCGTGGTGAACGTTATGCTGTCTGCAATATCATCCAGCATAACATGTTTGGTGGTGGGTCAGTGATGGTCTGGTGAGGCATATTCTTGGAGGGTAGCACAGACCTCCACTTTCTAGCCAACGGCACCCTGACTACTGTTATTTACCAGGAAGAATTCCTCAGACCCATCGTCAGACCTTACGCTGGTGCAGTGGGCCCTGGGTTTCTCCTGTATTGCCCCGACGTTCCCCAGACCGGAATCCAATTGAGAACCTCTAGGATGTTATGTATTGGTGCGTCCGATGCCGCCAAGTAGCGCCACAGACGCTACAGAGGAGTTCACTTCGGGCCCACTACCGTGTGGAACCGTGAGATTCACGGTTCCGCCAGGTACTAGATGCAGTTCCATTACTCTGGAACTCAAACCTTTGGCGAGGCTCTTGCAGGCTGACAGCCTTGTCTGGAAGCTTGTGCTGGCAGCACGCTTGGGCGATCTTATCCATGGTTCCAGTTGGGTAAATTCGCTGATTGGTCAGGTAGAAACGTACACGTGATGTCACACTACTCTGTTGGTTTTGAAATATTACCGGGGCCATGTTTAAAGTACAAAACGTGTTGGTAGTTACGGAAAGTGCAGTCTGGAGTATCGCAATAAAGTTAGAATAAAGTGTTGATGTGAATTAGGTCTTCACCATTACTCCACTAACATGGACATATCGTTTGTTATTAAATATTAATTGCCCATTCTAAATAGTTCATAAAATACCCTTTATGTAATACTTTACGAATAAAAAGCAAAATTTGAAAAATGTCTATATTTCTATAAAACTCAAAATCAACTATCGTCATGCAAGTGCTTTTTTCCCGGGAAATAAATCAGAGCCCACTTCTCACTGAAGGCAGGGGGGACATACCAACCCCCCACACCTGGATTATCAAGGGGGCAGAAGCCTCTCTGGAACGGTTAGGTGGGTACAAGGCATAATGCCCTGATCCAGGTCTGGTAGGAGATCCCCCAGGACACCATCTGCTGTCTCATCAGGATCAAGCCCAGGTGTTGTCAGAAGCGCCAATAGGCACGTGGAGGCCATACACACTACTGAGTCACATGAGTTGCCGCGTTGCAAGCTGGAACAATTGGATGTGATTTTCTGGGTTTAAATCCAGGCCTGAATCGATTGGTGATTTTGGTTTCCATTGACCGTTACATCATTTTGTTGAATTACACAATTACACAGTAAAGATTTTGATCTTTATTATGTTTCGGTCATCGAGACCCAATGTGTGATCTGAGTGTTCCCTTAATTAATTTCAGCAGTGTACATTGTTATTTCAGTTAAATGTTTTTACAGCGTTTGTATGGTGAACATTTGACAGAGATAATATTTTAGATGTTATGGCTTATACAGCACCTTTAAGACCAAACAGAAATGTATGGTCTATTTTTAGCTAATGACAATTAGTGTTATTAGTTAACTGTTGTCATCTTTAACAACTCCATGGTGTCTGTTTGTTCCCCTGTAGAGTCTCCTATAGAGGACACTGTGGGCCAGAGGAGACTGGATTCTGACAGTGGAGTCCTTACACAATCCCCCACACAAGACACAGACAGTGAGATCCACCACATCACCACGTCAGCCCCCATCAACATCCCCAACCACCGGCCTCTATTTAGGGGCTTCACCCTCCATGAACACCTGCTGATTAAAGACTTCCAGGGGGACCAGCAGTTCTTCACAGACTATGGAGCCGTGGCAGGACACCCCACAATGCCCGGCTCTGTGGCTGCCTTGGAGGCCGAGGACGCCTCAACGCGCATCTTGCCGCATGAGGACGCCCCTGCTTTCTCTGACATCGCCACAACCGCCACAGTGGCTGCTACCACCCCACTTACATCCTCTGGTACCACTGCCCCTGTCCTACTTGGGGGCTTGGCTCACAAGGAAAGACTAACCAAGGACAAGGTCAGAGCAGCCGTGACCACAGAAACCCTGACAACACCTGTCATGGCAACCACTGACTCTACAGTGAGTGGCCGCAGTCTCAACGTCCCCCGCTCCATGAATGGAAGAGCACATGAAGAGGGGTCAGTTATTTTGGAAACCACCCTGGCTCCGCCTGTCATAACAGCCTCTGGGGTGCCCGAGGAGGCAGTGGGGAAGAGCAGAATGGGCCCGGCCGTCCGTCGTACCAAGCTGTCCACAGCATTCCCAGGAGCAGTGGACCAGGGAAAGACCACCACAACCCTCATCACAACCACCACGCACACACCAGGTAACGCACACACCAGGTGACATGTCCCATAGCATGAGGACACAGCAAATTTGCCAGTGTTAAATTAACACTGTCAGTGTGGACTCATATAGACACTGAACCAGTGTTAAGTGATAACTCTGGGTAGTGTTAAACATGTGGTTTAACACCACACAGTGTAATCACCTAACACTAATCTCACTAGGTAGTGTTAAGCCATTTGGTTCAACACTACACAGTGTGATCACTTAACACTGGTTTAGTGTCTATATGTGCCAACACTGACAATGATTTATTTAACACTGGAGAATTAGCTGTGCAGTTGGAGGTGCAGTTCTGTAAAGGATTAATACAAAGGCTTTAGAGTAGCAGCCTTGATGCTGTCAACGTGAAATTTTAAGGTATCAACAACTCATTGCAATAATTTGGTCTAAATAATAACATTCTCTGACATCATTCTGCCAAGACATCATGAACTGAAGTGGCCTGCCCTACTGTCTCTCAGTCAGTGTTTACTCTGACTTTAGCCAGAGTTTTGTACCACGGTGGCGCGAACAGCATCTGAGATGCCCAGTCAGTGTTGCTTATCTTTCCATCATGACTGCTCCCATTCATTCGGCACCCAAGATCACAAAGCTGATCATGCGGCAAACCAATCTACAGAGGCTGGCTCCTCTTGATCTGTGCCAAGTGGCTGTCCTCTTCAGTGAGTCTGGAGGTCTGTGGGGCCAGGTGATCTTCAGTCCACGGCGAGAGACAGGAAACCCAGGGAGTTAATGATGGGTTAAGGGGCCACTGAAACACAGGTGGACTGTCAGAAAGTGATCAGTAGTCTGGGAAGAGGGATCACTTGTCTTTTTATCTGCCCTGTACCAGGTCCCTGTACTGTGAACTTCACAGACCCAGAGGGCCACATCATCATTCCAGAGCAGCATTCTCCAGCACTGTCCTCTGAACCTGCACTGGACTGCACCTATCTGGTGACGGTCTATCTGGGATACGGGATTGAAGTACAGGTGAGTGAACAGGATGTTATCAAGGTTGTCCCTTATATTGGGTTTGATTATCTGTTCCACTAATAAGCTTTTCCACATTTCAAAGTTTATATTCAATTGTGCTGTGTCAATAGCAATGACGGGAGTGTTGCACGATAATATATCTTTCTGTCTCTCTCTCATTTCTTTCTTTCACTTATTTAACCTAATTACCTACTGAGTAATCCCGTCTGTTGCTGAAGCCTGCGGCTCTGATAAAGTGTTACACTTTTAAACTATTTTCAGCTGTCCAAATGCTAATGAGCTATGCATCTATTGGAATGTTAAACTAACAGAACACTTGAGCTTGCTCATTAAACAAATGGCTTATGTCAACTACATGAGTGCTACATATGTTCGCCATCTTAATGCTTGGAGTTGCAGGTTACTTTAATGTAAAATTAAAGAAATAATCAAATCACATGTTGTAGTGGCTGAAAATATTATTTTGGAGTGCTAAGGTAAATAAAGATTCAGCAGGGGCTCATTTTCGTTTTGAGGCTCTATCCATTCACATGGAACTTGTTATCCCTGCGCTGTCACATCAACAGTTCCAACACAATCAATAGAGCCGGCAGTAGGGACGACACCACACAGCCAGCTGTTTAGTCAGCCGTAATTTCATAATGATCTATTGAGACACAATGGCCTACAAAAATAGTTTGTGAAAGTGTAGGTAAAAGATAAACCCGGAGTTCCATTAAGCATGCATTCAGAAGGTCCTGACTTTATGCATCTATTTCACTGGTCCCCATTTTGGCTGCATCCATTCAGGGTTTATCTATTGTAGCAGGCAACATTCATTATTTTCTCTAGGGATGGAATCTATTTCCCCTACCAAAAAGAATAATAAGTTAGTTCTATTCAGGGATGTGGAGCCTGCATTAGAAAAGGTCAAAATGTATTTAGATTAATTTCATTTCCCAGACAATAGTAGAAAAAAGGAAAAAAGTTATAATTATACACAGTATACATATATTTTTGTTGCATCATTTGTACTATGTAAATACTGTAGCTTTTTTGAATGATTGTTACATACTCTATATTTCACAATGCATTCATTATATATTGCAAGATGCAATACAAACTACCAGTACATTTCATATTACACATTTCTCCTTTGGAAATGTACCAAATGTAATGCATAGTAAAGCTTGCCTTTGCTTTCCAAGGTGCTGAATGAAGGAGAGAGACAAACATGAGGAAATGGATAACAAACGTTTAATGAGAAAACAACACTCTTACAAAATAATAGAGCCTCGAGGGGCAAAACGGTTAATAACACTTCTTTACGAACAACACTCACACGCACACACGGATTGATAATAACTAATGGGCAACAACCAACTCACATCCTTAAATACCTTATTTATTGGGGAGTGAATGCAGCTGGTGAACTAATAAATAAGATTGATTGGTGAAATGAATCATGTGAGAGAACAAAAGCGTGAAGAAAGCACACAGGACTGTAACCAAATCAACTTAACATATACAAGGGAGTAGGGTTCGAAATGACTTAGGACTACAAAAATGTAATTACTGTATAACAAATTTAGAAGATTAACTTGCTACATTATATACCAGCCCTATTCAAATCTGGACCCCAAAGACAGTTCCACTCCATGTATTCATTACAACACTCTAATCTGGGAGTATTTAGACCTGGTACACCAGGTGGATGTAATTAATGATAAGGTAGAACAGAAAACCAGCAGGCTCCAGCCCTTGTAGGGTAAGATTTGAATACCCATACTATATACTGTAGGCAAAACTTTGAGGACACCCCTAGTAATAGTGAAAGAGGGATAATTGTCTTGTGCTGTTTTTCATGGTTTGGGCTAGGCCCAGTAGTGTAGTGGTAACCCCCTACCCGGGAGCAAAAAAGGTTACAGCATCTTATATCAATCGAATTTCTGACATGACAAGGTGAATAACAGGTAATTCTGTCCTTGAGCAAGGCAGTTAAATGCTCCAAGGGTACTCATTATGGCAACACTATGCACCTTCAAGCAGTTTGTTCAAATGCAAATTTGAATTACAAGGAGTTTGTAAAAAAAATGGCCACTGGATTGAATAATAATGATATCTGAATAGACTGTACCTATTTGGTAGGAGTTTTACTTGATTTCATATTAGTCAATCCATAATTCAAAATAAAATCTTTGGGGAAACATGTAATACACATTTCTAGGACAGGGCCAGGCGCAAACATTTTCAGTGGCATGTTATTGATTTAGTTAGCCTAAAACATGAATATATATTAAGATATAGACGTGAAAGTATTTTAACAAGGAATTGTAATATGATCTATTAATCAATTTGTTTGTTATGCTACAGTACATAGGCTATTGTATTATTTGGGTAATATGTTTAATATGACTTGGTTTTATTAAGATGTTTTACTCTATGTGTCATTGAGAAGCAGAGAACGTAGCACAATCTGATGACAAGTATTCAACAAAACAATTTTGTATCTGAATTGAAATGCCCGGATTTAGCTGGGCTGGGCTTTAGTTGGCTGACATTTACTTGGCTGATCTGAGCTGGGCGCATGCCTGGACTGGGCTGAGCTGGGGCAGCTGGCCTTTTTAACTGTACTCTATGGTGCAAAATATTGTTTAAATTAATTATTATGGTTAAACCTTTGGCTATATCAAACACATTTGTATGAAGACATCTGTTAGTAATCAGTGTTCACTAAGCTGAAATGTCTATAAATCCAACAACAGCTATGTTATCATAAGCACAATTTCCCCTTGAAAGAAGTTGATGGTCTTTCTTTTTCATCTTCCTCTCTCCATGATGCACAATTCTAGGTTCAGAAAAATAATATTAGCTTCCTAGTTAGCTTACCAATCACTCATGTACACACTCATTCATTTTAATCATATTAACTTTCATCAACTCACAGACTTGAAGACTTGTCATAATTGACTGGGCAGGTTGTTAAAGCTAGCTTTGAATAACTAGTCTAGCTGCTAGGTATGCTGTAGTGATGGACATTTTGAATCACTATACTGAACAGAATCATTCAGTCATTTAAAACATTCTGATCTTTTGACTCACTGAATCACTTCTGTTCTCCTGCTTGATTCCAAATAGTTAGCTTAACATATGACCCCATTATGATATGAATATGAACAGCTTTAAAAGATTACTTACAGTTGTAATATGCTATACTCCTCTATTATTCTGTCAGGCTACATTGTCTATTATTGTATTATTGCATTATTTGGTTAACATATTTCATAACATTTGATTAACATGTTTAATGCACATCATTGAGAAGAGGGGAAGGTACATTTAGCACAATCTGATGAGTAAAGTGTTCTGTAAAAATCATGTGCTTTAATTAGTATGTCCAACACAATTCCTTTCAAAATAAAAGATTTTAGGAAACTGTCTACCATTACTATAGACTATCCAACTCAACCTTTTATAATCTAACATAATTTAGGAGTAACTCAAATAGCCTTTATTAATAATAATTTTACTTTTTGTATTGGCAAACAATGTATAAACAACACTTCATATGAAAGGCCAATTGTAATTGGCTGTAGTGGCCTTGGCCGAAGTTAACATGTTGTCTTGGCTATTTAGCGAGTAGCGTGTGGCAGTGTCCCTGAAATGTCATACAACTTTCCTGCTGAATGGTTTGTGCTCTCCATGTCTGGGTTTAGAATCTCTTTCTCACTCTCTGCTGCGTGCAGGACTATTTCTGAATTTCCGACGGAGATCCTTTAAGGCTTGTGGACTGGAAAAAAACGTATTGCCACAAACAAGGAAAGGGAGGTGGGAGGTGTTAAAAGAAACTCTGGGCTGCACTCTGCGAGACTTCACCAGCAAAATCTGTGTGAGTTTGACTTGCGCAAAAGTGATTCACATGAACAAATATTTTAGAGCAGTGAGTCAGTACACCCATTTCACTAAAAAGACTTGTTGGTTCAGGATTAGCTGGCAGCACATTTGGCTGATGAAAGCTAGCAAGAATCATTGAGAAACATACTAATTTAATCATTACAGTGCGTATTTAGTTAGTGCATCTTTTGATATAGGATCTCTTAATAATGCAGTATAAGCAATTATGGAGAGATCAACATAATCAAAGTATTACAGGAATTTCATTCATGATTTCAATCTTCACTATTTGTGTGGACTTTTGGTTTTCTGCTTTCAGCCTTAGGTGTGTGCGAGCACGACAACAAAGGAACTCACTCTGTTTGGCTGCCCTGATGGCTGCCTCGCACTAGGAAATACATTATACTGCTATAAATATAAAGCATCTGTAAAGAATAATTTTCACAATCATTATTGATGATTTTATTCATGATTTTATTGATGATTTTATTCAACTACATTTGTCTGAGACCCCCCAAAATAAAATAAGTAATATACTTATGGGGGTTGTTAATGACTTATATAGGGTACCTTGGTGTTCACATCTCAGAGAGGCTGGACTGGTCAATCCATAACTGAATAGAATTCGAATTGCTATGGAATGTCCATTGATCGCATGAAGCTGTCACAAGGAAATAGAGCAATTACGTTAAACACCAACATAATTTAAAAACTTTAAGGACCAACATAATGGTAAAACATGAAGGTGCAATGTAGTAGAAGGTCCAATTTAGCTTAATACTAAAACTGGAAAGCGGCACATCATGATACAGTTTTTAGCTTAGTACTAAAACATGAAAGGGGCACATCATGTTACAGTTTTTAGCTTAATACTAAAATGTGAAAGGGGCACATCATGTTACAGCGATCTGGAGGTGGGAGCTTCAACCAGTCATTTGCCGGACAATGAGATATGTTTCACCCATAGTTAGCTAGAGAGAGTGCCAGCTTTCTATTTTTGTGATCAGAATCCTTACTACTATGTCAAAGTGTGTATTGGAAGAACTGTAGAGAATATTTTTTTTATTTAAGCATGTTTTCTGTTGTTGTAACGGTGCAGGGTAGATGTTGAGAGAGAGAGAGGGAGTCCAAGACGGATTTGGTTTGTTTGTTGTAGTTTTACTGGTAGGTTGGTACAGGAACATACACACACACAGAGTATCGTTGCAGGGTACCACCGGAGCGAGTGGCACAACGAGTGGATATTACAAAGCTGACTTTACGCTACCTACCCTAAGATAGCTAC
>JACXGM010026772.1:0-14744 GCA_016801145.1 Umbra pygmaea
GTATACCAGTTACAGAGCTGTCCATGTATACCAGTTACAGAGGTGTCCAGGTATACCAGTTACAGAGCTGTCCAGGTAAACCAGTTATAAAGCTGCCCAGGTATACCAGTTACAGAGCTGTATACCAGTTACCGAGTTCATCATGAGGATATGTCTGCCAGGTTTGCACCGACATTCATTTCACATTGACCTTAGGTCTGTTTTATAACGTACCACTGGTAATGTTAAATTCAAAATTTGAAAAGGATGAATCTACCTGATGTTTCTACTAAACTTTGAATGTTAAAAAAGAACATGCCCCTCAGTCCAACAAATGTCTAATATCATCTGAGCTCTACATCTCCCCATTAGAATATATTGAATGTCATAATCTCCATTGTTTATTTGTTATTTGTTGTAGTATTCTGCATAGTGCAAAGGATTTCATAATCCCTCTATTGCATCCAAAACATATTGTGTATCCTAAGAATGTCTGACAGAGCTGTGTAAAATTACTGTCCGTCTCTCAATCATTTCAAAGGTTTCAAAAAAGAAACTAATTTAATAGATGGGAAAAACATAGCCCAAGTAATCAAATGATTATAGACGAAAGGCTGTTTCACGCAATGTGCATAGGTATTTTTCATCTGACTTTGCTTAGAGATTAACAGAAAACTTAACCTGATGATCGGCCGTCTGGCAAGGTCCTTACCTGTGAGCCATTTTGTATTCACATTTGCACTCAGCATTGCAGACATTTTGTGTACAATGAGAACGTCTGTTTTCAAGTGACTTTATCCAAACAGGGATAAAGAATGTTTTATTATAATCAGTACACAAGTATAGCTGTACTGTCACTGACTTTGCTTTTGTCATAACTGTAGAGTCTAACCAACATAAAATTAACCATAACCTGCGGTAGCACTCAGTTCAGCCACTGAATTGCTTTTTCTTGCCTCAGATTTGTTCAGAAACGGTTTTCGGGAACTCCTACAGAGAAATATGATGTGATTAAGAAGTTAGAAATTCATCTTGTACCTTGGTGATGAAACCGATTGGAAAGTAAAAACAATGATCTCATCCACGCTGTTGATATCATTTGTGCGCATGCGCCCCGCCATATTGTTTGTTGTTACAGTACCTCAAGACCCCACTAGAGGGGCTAAAGCATTCTAGAGGGGGAGGGGATGAATGAGCCAATTTAAATTATTGAGCTATTATCACAATATGAATGGACAGGCTGTTCCCATGAGGATATGTACAAAATTTCATGAAATCGTTAAGAAAAACATATGGCCACATGTGACGTTTAAGGAGCTAGGAAAACGTATGACTCGTACATTTACGAAACGTAAACGAAAAAAGTCAGTTTACCTTAACCTTACCCTAAATTTAACCTCACCTTACCCTAACCTTCACCTCACTAACCTAGCTTATTATCCCTGAACTAAACGTTACCCAAGTACCGGTACTTTAAATTGTAAACGATTGGTCTATTCTTGGAAGTGTTCCAGGAGAACGTAAATTCAATACGTAAAAAGCTCACATTTTGATTGACCATATCGTAAGTCTGCCTACTTAATGCGGTGAAATTTCCATTACGTACGGTTACCCACGTCTTGCCATGAGAATGTGTTGGAATGGGATTATTTTTTATAACATCAGATTGTAAAAAAACTTTTATAATTATTTTAATATTATTTATTTATATTGAAATACTGTTCATTCTACATTTGTAAATGTCATTTAAATACCTTGGTGATCTATCATTTAAGAATCATGGAACAGAGCTTGTTAAGAAGTTTAAATGTAGAAAAAAAGGGCTTCTTTTATAGAAATAAATCATGCTTCTCCCTGGATACCAGGAAGCTTATAGTTCAATCAACATTTTTAACTGTTCTTGACTATGGTGACACACCTTACAATAATGCAACAGGTACAACTCTGAGATCCCTTGACTCGTTTATTACATCTGGAAGAGATTAAGATGGCAGGACGTTAAAGACCCGTAGACTACAGCACCTATAAAGTTCTTCTCCACAGGATCCCAACGTACTTGTCTTCTCTCTTGGAGCTCAGAGTTTCAGTTTATAAGACAATATCCCAGGGTTGGTTAACGTCACTGACTCCTTTGGTAAACACTGAGTTAGGTAAATCTACTTTTTCATGTTTAACACCTCATGTTTGGCCAAGGGCATAGTACAATTTTCTGGGCCCTGTAGAAAGGCATTCTCTATGGGCCCCTCCCCAGATCCACAGCTATTCATTCTAGCATCTTCCTGGGCCCCCCTCACATGAGGGTCCTGGATACTCAGGATCCTTCCTACCCCCAGTCCGACACCCCTGTGTTCGGCATCCAATCGGTACTTCATTTAGATGCCTTAGTGCCTTTAGGTGTATTAAGTGTATTGGCTAAAGATTTTACAATGAGGAATGATTTTTTAACTGATTGTGTGTGTGTATGCACAGTGCAACTGAAAAGAATTCATATCACAGGGCTTCACTTTTTCCACAATTCGTTATGTTACACCCTAATTCTGAAATTGATGAATTTTATTATTTCCCTCAAAATTCTACAAACAATAACCCATAATGACAATGTGGAAGAAGTGTGTTTTGAAATTAATTAAAAATAAAAACGAAAACATGTACATAAGTATTCGCAGCCTCTGCTCAATACTTTGTTCGAGCACCTTTGGCAGCAATTACGCCTCAAGTCTTTCTGAGTACGATGCTACAAACTTGGCACAACTATTTTTGGGCAGTTTCTCCCATTCTTCTTTGCAAGATCTCTCAAGCTCCATCAGGTTGGATGGGGAGCGTCGGTGCACAGCCATTTTCAGATCTCTCCAGAGATGTTCAATCGTGTCTGTGAGAGCTATTTATACTTACTAAATGTCTTGAATGGCCAGTGTATTTTCTAACAAAAAGATGGGTGGGGCTACTGAGAGACAGAAACACAGTGGTCTGTCATCCAACCAATTTCCTTCTACAGTGTGGCCCATAATTAACTTTAGCTTGCTTGGCATTTCGAACCAGATAAAAGGAGGCAGTGGGCACCACATTGACAAGTCAGTCACCTTCTTCCTCTGTGGTAAGGCTTTTACTCACCTCATTGTTTCAAATGTTTAACCTGTTTTAAGATTACCATAACGCAACCAAGTGTCATATGTTTTTATTGTTTATCTCATTCATACTACATACTCCAGAGTGTTAACTTTCAGTGTGTACATTTTTGTTTTTAAGAGATATTTGTTTACACTGTAAATTCAGAGCAATTTAAATAAATGAACACTATATGTTTTCAGTAGAAGTCTTGACATGACTCTTAAATAGAAATTCTTCTGTAAAAATTATTTAAATCGTCAGGTGCATCTGCAGCCGGATTAGGTTTTGATCTCAGTCAATTCAGAAAGTTAACTGACATACAAAATCAATCACAATATAGGTGATTGTTTCTTAATTTCTATCTTTTATAAAGTAAAAAGTAGAAACAGTTTATTTTATAAATTGTATATATATTCATGAAATAAAATGGTGATGGAGCACAGATGGTTCAGTGGTTAAAGAGTCAGACTTCAATTTCCGACTGAGCCAAATATTGTTGTGTCCTTGGGCAAGACACTTTACCCTAATTGCTCCCAGGTCATTGCTGTAAATAAGAAATTGTTCTTAGTCAACTCACCAGGTTAAATAAAGGTAAAATTTAAAAATATATAGTTTTACTTCATGAATTGACCCTGGACTTCACAGTCGATAGTTAGGAGATGTCTGGAATGACTGAGCTGAGCTGTGACTTGACTGTTGCATACTCAAATATCCTACTATTCCAGGGCATCAAAGACATACACATTCATCTGTAGGAGGGAAAACAAGGTGAGAGAAAGGATGTGATGGAAACATTCTGAGAGGAAGAGGCACCGCAGAGTCAATCATCTGTCTTGTTTTAATCTCTGTCTTAAAGAGACGTCACCATGAGTACGGACGCGGAGATGCAGATCTATGGCAAGGCTGCCGTCTACCTCCGTAAATCTGAGAAGGAGAGGATGGAGGCACAAGCTACACCCTTCGACTCAAAGAACGCCTGCTATGTAACAGACGTTAAGGAGCTGTACCTCAAAGGCTTGGTTATTGGCCGGACGGAGGGAAAGTGCAAAGTGAAAGTCACTAATCCTGATGGCACTACGATGGTAAGATAGACCTGAAAGATATCAACTTTGCAAACACACACATTTTGAAAAAGATAAATGTACTGTCCAGTGCTTGATATGTAAAAAAGTTGTATGTTGAAGTTTTCAATTTTATTGTCACAGATGTTATTGTACAGTGAAAATCGTGCCACATCTATTGTCAATTGTTTTTCACTTTGTTTTCACTAGTACAGTAGATACAAGCAGCTTTATTTTGCTCGAAAGTGTGGACACCGCAGCAATAGAATGAAATATGATTAACCAATACAGATTGGCATGCTAATCTCCTCTGAGAAAAGTAATATGAGTAAATCAGAATTTAACCATGCCTAGCATGTTACAGGAGTGTATGTATTATTTAAAAAATTGAACATACAAAAAGTATACTTCTATATCCAGTTGATATGCATGTAATTTGATTCCTTACTTTTTCAGGAAAAAGAGTTCAAAGAAGCTGACATCTATCAGATGAACCCTCCGAAGTATGATAAGATTGAGGACATGGCCATGATGACCTACCTGAACGAAGCCTCTGTGTTGTATAACCTCAAAGAGCGTTACGCAGCATGGATGATCTACGTAAGGAACATGTACACACATTCAAACACAGGTTTTACAATGAAGACACGTACACTAGGCTATAGTATGCCCCTCAACAAAGCCAAATGCAATACATCAAAATATATTCAATTGATCCGTGGTATATCATATCATTAAATGTAGAATTTAGCTTCCGACACAAGAACAAAACAACTGATCAAAACATATATCTGAAATGGCAAAGATGTGACAGATATGAATATATTATAAATGTCTTTACGTAGTTGCTGCATTCTGCCTCTGTAGGGAGACATATTACAATATGAATGTAGAAATTGTAACAAGACAATATCCACATGTGAATCCAGCTAAAAGTACTTCTGTCTTAATCCATTATGTAATTGAAACCCTTTCATACAGACCTACTCTGGGCTCTTCTGTGCCACGGTGAACCCCTACAAGTGGCTCCCTGTGTACGATGAAGAGGTGGTCAACGCCTACAGAGGGAAGAAGAGGATGGAGGCTCCGCCCCATATCTTCTCTGTTTCTGACAACGCCTTCCAGTTCATGATGATTGGTATGATCTGGCATTGGTTGCAGAGTTTGTCTATAATATTAGATTTTATGAGCCATGAATGGAAGCTGTTGCTAAATTAAATCCATGTTCTATGTATGAAAGAATAGGCACTAATCTGAATTTCATAATTAATTAACTATGTTCAATATGCTTTTTTCTCCAGACAAGGAGAACCAATCTATTCTGATTACGTAAGTTTTCTATAATTTTACTAGAAAAAGTGTTTTTATTCTAATAGTAAGGGGTCCTATTTTGACACAGACTTGGCTATAACCTGTGTTTATCATCTAAACCAGCGGAGAATCTGGTGCAGGAAAGACTGTCAACACCAAACGTGTCATCCAGTACTTTGCCACCATCGCAGTGTCGGGTGTCAAGAAGGAAGTAGACCCCACCAAAATGCAGGTATGTGGTACATATTAGTTTAGGGGTTAAACTTTCCAGAAGTGAAGCTTGTTTCAAATAGTTTTAACTTCTGACAACTTGTGTTTGTCTCAATCAGGGCTCTCTAGAGGATCAGATCATTGCAGCCAACCCTCTGCTGGAATCTTATGGGAATGCCAAGACCGTGAGGAATGACAACTCATCTCGCTTTGTAAGTTGACTGTAAAAAAACAAATAACAATTTCATATATTTATGTTAAAAAAAATCCAACAAACGGTAAACTTTCAAACAGTCAAAAAAAACTGTTATACTCTACTAAAGGGCAAATTCATCAGAATTCACTTTCAAGGAGGAAAACTGGCTAAAGCTGACATTGAGACCTGTGAGTTAATATCTTTAAGGGCTTTCCTTAAAAAGCACTGAATTTTCTTTGGGGAACATATCAGCAAATGTAATGTTAACTCATGCCCCTTTCTCTTTCCCTCAGACCTGCTGGAGAAGTCCAGAGTGGCATTCCAGCTACCTGATGAGAGAGGCTACCACATCTTCTACCAGATGATGACCAACCACAAACCTGAAATCGTTGGTAAGGCAAAGTAGAAGGTTTACGTGAAGATTTTCCTATTTGTACATCATACAGAAAACAGATCAGGTCTTTCCAATTGATCACATAGTTCGCTGTATTTCACCAGAAGCCGAAGTCCATATATGGACAGGATACTTATTCATTATAGATGACAAAAATATATTTTAAATGAAAGAGAAAAAGACAAGTCCTTCTCCATTGTCTACAGAAATGACGCTCATCACCACCAACCCTTACGACTACCCTATGATCAGCCAGGGTCAGATCACCGTTGCCAGTATTGATGACAAAGTAGAGCTGGATGCCACAGACGTGAGTCATACAAAACATGACCAAAGCTTTAAATGTTATGTGTCGACCTCCAGACTCACTGAAATTACTGTGCCAATTCCAAAGTGATGGCAGATGGGTACCTCGTATTAGTTATGTATGTGCAGTGCATCAAGGTATTCTTCATGCATTCATAGCTTTCCTTGATATTTATCATTGTCTCATGTAAGACATTGAGTAAAGAGTGTCAGCATGGGTCATGTGGTAGAATGTTTTGTCCTCCATTTAAGTTTTGGGCCCAAAAATCATCAAGAACAGAAAAGACAGTCAATTCTGTTTTTGGTCAATCTTTTTTTCCTGGGGTGACCCCAAAACTGTTGCGTTCTACTTCATCACTTTTGTACGTCCTCTCTACTGCCAGGATGCCATTACAATCCTGGGCTTCAGCAATGATGAGAAAATTGCCATCTTCAAGCTGACAGGTGCTGTCATGCACCATGGCAACCTGAAGTTCAAGCAGAAGCAGCGTGAGGAGCAGGCGGAGCCAGACGGCACAGAGGGTGAGTCACACATATAGATATACAATGTATAGAGCAGCATATACTGTATACATATATAACTGAACTAAATAAATCTGCACAGAGGGTGAGTCACGTTGTAGACACTGAATACAATATAGTTCCATCCCCCCAAAAAATACAGGAAATAAACCAGGCAGTGCCACATGAATGTAAGGCACAAAATAAAATTTGAAATCCCAATTCCCAACAGTTTTGTTAATGCTATATCAGAGGTTTGTGTTACTTGATTGTTGTCTGTGGTTTTGTCCCCAGTGGCTGATAAAATCGGCTACCTGCTGGGCCTGAACTCAGCAGAGTTGCTGAAATGTCTGTGCTCTCCTAGAGTGAAGGTCGGCAATGAGTATGTGACCAAGGGTCAGACTGTGCCTCAGGTAAAACAGACAAACAGCATCATAGGTCTTTTCCGACCAATTATTTTTCAGATATTGTGATGGATTCCTTTGCTTTTTTAACAGTCATTTCAGTATCCCACACCCTCATCACATTATCACCAGATTATGGTTTCGGGCCTGACCATGGGCTCTCTGACTTTTCCCGGACCCCTTGCACAAGGCAGCGCAAATTGTCATAGTGCCCCCCAGGATTTGGGATAGACCTGCCCCATCGCTCTCCAGCGACTCGTCAAGTCCAGATCTAGCAGCTGTATATTCAATTGCGGAAGTATAGTTGGTCAATGTAATCATCCCGTGCATGATCCAACTAAAGGCTTCCGTGTTAAATGAGCAGTGCGAAAAGAACCTGCGGCGAGGGGCGACACGTGGTTGGATGAATCATGTGAGCGCCCCTCGCCATCCCACAGATCTGTTCAAAGAGGCATGGTTAGAGAGGGATTTGAAGAAACCCCCCGTTATCAACAGATGATACATTTCTCATGTATTAATTTGAGGTAATATCACTGCAGGTTTATAATGCAGTCATGGCTCTGGCCAAGTCCATCTACGAGAGGATGTTCTTGTGGATGGTAATCCGAATCAACGAGATGTTGGACACCAAGAATCCAAGGCAGTTCTATATCGGTGTCCTCGACATTGCTGGGTTTGAGATCTTCGACGTGAGTACAAGACCACTAAATAATGACTTGGGTTTACTACCAAAGAAGATGATGGTGTAATTTTTTTTTCAACTTAATTCACAGTACAACAGCATGGAGCAGCTCTGCATCAATTTCACCAATGAGAAACTGCAACAGTTCTTTAACCACACAATGTTCGTCTTGGAGCAAGAAGAGTACAAGAAGGAGGGAATCGTCTGGGAGTTCATTGACTTCGGCATGGACCTGGCTGCCTGCATTGAGCTTATTGAGAAGGTAAAGAGTCTGTGAAGTGTATAATGGAGTGCACCATCCATGTGCCTGAGATATGAACAGTCATACAACAGTCACTGTTGAGAATGTTCATATATAACTACTCACCTCTACCTGAAAGCTGATGTGTGGTGAGTGTTCATATATAACTACTCACCTCTACCTGATAGCTGATGTGTGGTGAGTGTTCATATATAACTACTCACCTCTACCTGATAGCTGATGTGTGGTGAGTGTTCATATATAACTACTCACCTCTACCTAATAGCTGATGTGTGGTGAGTGTTCATATATAACTACTCACCTCCACCTGATAGCTGATGTGTGGGGAGTGTTCATATATAACTACTCACCTCTACCTGATAGCTGATGTGTGGTGAGTGTTCTGGCGCAAAATGGCTGCTGTGCATCACCCAAGTGGGTGCTACGCATTGGTGGTGAATGAGGTGGGCTTTCCCCCTCAATAAGTAAAGTGCTTTGAGTTCCTCTAAGCTTTATTTATTATTATTATTATTATTATTAACTGTGTTTTCTTATTCAAATTGAATGTATCTAATTTACTATACATCTGCTTTCCAAAAGCCATTAGGCATCTTCTCCATCCTCGAAGAGGAGTGCATGTTCCCCAAGGCTTCAGACACTACCTTCAAGAACAAGCTAAATGACCAGCATCTTGGCAAAACCAAAGCATTTGAGAAGCCCAAGCCAGCCAAAGGCAAGGCAGAGGCCCACTTTTCTCTGGTGCACTACGCCGGCACTGTGGACTACAACATCACTGGCTGGCTGGAGAAGAACAAGGACCCCCTGAATGACTCAGTTTGTCTGCTGTACTCAAAGTCCTCAGTTAAACTGGTGGCTACCCTGTATCCTGTTGCCCCACCTGAGGGTAAGACTAGCACCACATCATAATATTTAGCGCTAGTTAAAGCAGCACTACGTAACGTTCATTTTTTTGTCCTGTCTGCCCCAATTTTACCTTTATTTTTATATATATATATATGCTTTTACTGAACACAGGAATAATACAGGGACAATATAAACAATTTCCAAAAATACACATTAAAATTATTTCCATAATACGCACTTGTTTCTAGTTAGATATTGTGAAATGTCGACTTATTTAATTTGTTGTTTTTCATCCCTGGTTCCAATATGCTAGTTCCCAATGTTTACTAGTCCTAAAACATTGTTTTTGTATTTTCTGTAATTTTCAAAAAAGTTATATTGTATTTGTTTAAAGCCACTCGGGGTAACATTTTCTTCAAAAACGTTGAATCTATCATTATAGAACACAATGTCAAAAGCAACATTTACCTTGACATAAGTGTGAATCTTTTTCTATTCCCAAATTTAACAGATACAACCAAGAAAGGAGGCAAAAAGAAGGGGGGTTCCATGCAGACAGTGTCCTCTCAGTTCAGGGTGAGCTTTTGAAAGGCATATCATTGATTATCATATACCCTCAAGAAAAAGTGAAAATACTACAAATAAACTGACTTTGACTAAATTTTTTCAAAGAACATTGTTTGTAAATCTGTTACAGGAAAACTTGGGCAAGCTGATGACCAACCTGAGGAGCACTCACCCTCACTTTGTGCGCTGCCTGATCCCTAACGAGTCCAAGACTCCAGGTACAAAATGTAGAGTTAGTGCAGTAAACCAAACAAGCACAATGTACACTGATTACATATATTAATAGGGAACTTATTAATCACCCCAGTAGCATTTACCAGTCCTATCTAACCTAAATATTATAGAGATTTGTTTTACCATGTCTGGTTTGTTTCTCCAGGTTTGATGGAGAACTTCCTGGTTATCCACCAGCTCAGGTGTAACGGTGTTCTGGAGGGTATCAGGATCTGCAGAAAGGGTTTCCCCAGTAGAATCATCTACGCTGACTTCAAGCAGAGGTACTATTTACATTATACACACAACTGCACATGAAACACAACCACACACAAAGATCTGCTACAACCATTATTTCGTTTTCACAATTGGCTCTAAGCAAATTTTAACTGAACTATCACAACTTGACATTTTGTACATTTTCTGACTGGGATTGTCAACTTCAAAGTCACCACATTTGCTTGACGTAATACTGCACAGCATTAGTTCAAATCTGGCCAACTGTGATTTGAGGAATACTCTCTTATAGTTTTCTTCTTTGTAGTAAAGTATAAAATGTACATTTTATTGAGCAAAACATTGTCTTTCTCATTCAGGTATAAAGTACTGAATGCCAGTGTCATCCCCGAGGGCCAGTTCATGGACAACAAGAAGGCTTCAGAGAAACTATTGGGTTCCATTGACATCAATCATGATGATTACAAGTTTGGACACACCAAGGTCAGACAACACAAAGCAAAACTCCTAAAGCTGAAAATTGTACTGTAACCTACTTTTAACATACATAAAAAACTCAGCTAATTATCATATAAAAGTATAGGATGGCAGTTATCAGTTATTTATATTAGTTTGCATTATCAGTCTATCATTATTATAATAATTTTGTGTCTACCTTGTTCAGATGAATCTAGTATTTCCGTTTTTCTGTTTCCCATTTCGATTCCGGTAAGTCACCAACTAACACATCATGGCTGTACGTCTCAGGTGTTCTTCAAAGCTGGGCTGCTTGGTGTCCTGGAGGAGATGAGAGACGAGAAGTTGGCCGTTCTTATTGGAATGGTCCAAGCACTTAGCCGTGGGTTCCTCATGAGGAAAGAGTTCACCAAGATGATGGAGAGAAGGTGAGGAATCTTTGTGCGTTTGAATTTCAGAATGTAGCTTTGATCGCTTCCTTCACCGTTCAATTGCATCCTTCCTTTCAAACAGAGAGGCAGTCTTTTCCGTCCAGTACAACATCCGCTCTTTCATGAACGTGAAAACGTGGCCGTGGATGAAGCTGTATTTCAAGATCAAGCCACTGCTGAAGAGCGCAGAGACGGAGAAGGAGCTGGCTAACATGAAGGAGAACTATGAGAAGATGAAGACAGACCTGGCCAAGGCACTGGCCCGTAAGAAGGAGTTGGAAGAGAAGATGGTGTCCATGCTTCAAGAAAAGAGCGACCTCGCCCTCCAAGTCGCATCTGTGAGTGAGGATATACCCTCAGATAGGCATAATAGCTATTCATGTAGACTACATGCACTGACCGAGGAAAACAAATAACTGTTTAAGTACACCCCAGAATACACACATTAACGTATTTGTTTTCCTTATTGTGTTTACACATTTAAAGTGCTGTTTTTATTCATCCTGTTCTTAACCCAGGAATCAGAGAATCTGAATGATGCTGAGGAAAGGTGCGAGGGGCTCATCAAAAGCAAAATCCAGCTGGAGGCCAAACTCAAAGAGACGACCGAGAGGCTGGAGGATGAGGAAGAGATGAACGCGGAGCTCACAGCGAAAAAGAGGAAGCTTGAGGACGAGTGCTCTGAGCTGAAGAAGGATATCGATGACATGGAGCTCACTCTGGCCAAGGTGGAGAAGGAAAAGCACGCCACTGAAAACAAGGTATTTTGTCTTACCATTTTAGTGTGTGCACAATTATTAGGCAGGTCGGTAATCTGATGATATATTACTTTACATCTTACAAATTTTTCAAATTCTAAACCATATCAACCTAGATAATTAGTGGGTTAATTAGTGGGTAGAATAATTTTCAGGTAATTGCTTCATGAGAGAGTATAGCGGCTTCAAGTGAGAAATATCTCATATTCAGATGTTGATAATTATTAGGTAGCTTTTTACGGACAGAGAAAAGGATCCAACTGATGATGAAAAGAAAAAAGTTGTAAGATGCCTATTAGAAGGATGGAAAAGTCTAGAAATGGACAAAACATATTAAAGCACACACAATCAAACAGTTTGTTACTATTATTCACAAGGGTTGAAAAAAAGATGTTGAGAAGAAAAGGTGCAAAATAATTGAAGAATAATACATGCCTACAGGAACCCTTTAGCCTCCGGTGCAACCATTTTCACTGGGGGAAGTGTGTACATTAAAACAAAGACAAACAACTGTGAAATTTTAGTCCCTACATTATTACATATTATGAAGAAGTCAAATCATCCAGAATAAATACAACCAACCTTACCTTGTGTAGTTGTTAGCCCACATAGACCACATATTGATAGCATATTTTGCTCCCCCTTATTGACTTCTGTTTAGTACACAAGCATGGAGTACAATGTCATCCAGCACTGAATATATAGTACAGACTTTGTTGACACAAATCTTCCATTAATGGTGAAGTGAGCGAATATACATTTTGATGTGTCCAATCTCAGGTTAAAAACCTGACAGAGGAGATGTCATCTGTGGAGGAGAGTGTAGCCAAGCTGACCAAGGAGAAGAAAGCCCTCCAAGAGGCCCACCAGCAGACACTGGACGACCTGCAGGCTGAGGAGGACAAAGTGAACACCCTGACCAAGGCCAAAACCAAGCTGGAACAGCAAGTGGACGACGTAAGCGGTCTTTGTTATTGCCATGAAAGATATTATGATTCCGTTTCTAATAGCTCTGAACAATAAAATATTTTTCTGTAGCTTGAGGGTTCTCTGGAGCAAGAGAAGAAGCTCCGTATGGATCTTGAGAGAGCCAAGAGAAAGTTGGAAGGAGATCTGAAACTTACCCAGGAATCCCTAATGGACCTAGAGAATGACAAGCAGCAATCTGATGAGAAGATAAAGAAGTAAACAAAACAAGTGCACACACACTGATTATAATGTGGTTGTTACTGACATGGAGATTATTATTTTAAATTATAATTTACATGCGGGGCTTGATATTGAATCAAAACCAACCTTGCAATTGATGTGTTTGTGTGTGTTAGGAAGGAGTTTGAGACCAGCCAACTTCTCAACAAGATTGAGGATGAACAGACTCTGGGAGTTCAACTTCAAAAGAAGATCAAGGAACTTCAGGTACAGGATCTGGATACATATGAAAACAAACTACCATCATTTTCTGACATTCAATAATTTTTTCATTCCGTCATCTCCTGATCTCTGTTCCAGGCCCGTATTGAGGAGCTGGAAGAGGAGATCGAGGCCGAGCGGGCCGCCAGGGCCAAGGTAGAGAAGCAGAGAGCCGATCTCTCCAGGGAACTTGAGGAGATCAGTGAAAGGCTGGAGGAGGCCGGAGGCGCCACGTCTGCTCAGATTGAGATGAACAAGAAGCGTGAGGCTGAGTTCCAGAAGCTGCGTCGTGATCTTGAAGAGTCCACCCTGCAGCACGAGGCCACAGCCGCGACCCTGCGTAAGAAGCAGGCCGACAGTGTGGCTGAGCTCGGCGAGCAGATCGACAACCTGCAGCGTGTCAAGCAGAAGCTGGAGAAGGAGAAGAGCGAGTACAAGATGGAGATCGATGACCTCTCCAGTAACATGGAGTCCATTGCCAAGTCCAAGGTGAGTGGTGATGTTTTGGTCAAGCAGTGTTGTAGAGAAGTGGTTCTCAAACCTCTCCTCGGGGACCACCAGCCATCTCACAGTTATGTGCTAGGCCTGAACTAACTTACCTGATTCAACCAGGTAAGGGCTTGATGATTAGTCGACAAGTTGATTCAGGTGTGCTAGCTCTGTGATACATCTAATATATGGAATGGCTGGAGGTCCCCGCAGGAGAGGTTTGAGAACAACTGTTGTAGAGGGTAAACTACATTACAACTCAACAGAAAAAAGTTGAAAGTTGCCTCATTAAGTAATAATGTAAAATGTTTCACTAACAGGGCAATCTGGAAAAGATGTGCCGTACGCTTGAGGACCAGCTGAGTGAGCTCAAAACTAAGAATGATGAAAATATCCGTCAGATCAACGACATGAGTGGACAGAGGGCAAGGCTGCTGACAGAAAATGGTACAATCATTAATATTTTTTCATTTTAGTCACAGAAATACATGACATAGTTGTCAGAACATGACAACTATAATATCTTCCGTCAAGATAGAACCACCAAAGGAGGGGGAGTAGCCATGTTCTGTAAGGATACACTACAGTGTTCGGTAATTCTATCAAAGTCCCTGCCCAAACAGTTTGAACTACTAGTTTTAAAAGTTAACCTCTCCAAAAATAAGTCTGCCTGTTACAGACCCCCTTCAGCCCCCAGCTGTGCTTTAGATACCCTATGTCAGCTACTTACCCCATACCTGTCCTCTGAGTTCCTATTACTAGGTGATTTAAACTGGGACATGCTAAATATCCCCCCTAACCTTCAATCCAAACTTGATGCCCTTAACCTGACGCAAATTGTCAATGAACCTACCAGATACAACCTAAAGAATATGAATAAGGGAACCCTTATTGATATTATTTTAACTAACATGCCCTCTAAATAC
>JACXGM010026773.1:0-14746 GCA_016801145.1 Umbra pygmaea
AGGAATCCCCAATAGAAGCAGCGGCAGAGTTTTATATCCATACTCTGATTTTGCTAGGTCTTTGACAAAGAGCTGAATATCCAGTAGTGCCTGGCAATCATACACCAACAGAGGGTTAAAATTTTGCAAAACAAGTGATGAAAACAGCATAAACAAACACATGCAGTGAGAGACGGCAGGCCGCTTACACTGGCGCCATCTTCCACTTCATCTGGAAGCTAATGAAATTAGTGGAACATTAGGGTGACATGGGACAACTTGAGATGGTTGAACATCAGACAGGCTGTGGCATTCAGAGGTTTAATAGACCAACCAGGGAGCCCTAACAACTGTGCCACTTCCTGTGTGTAAGGGTGTACAAATATTGTAGTAAATAAACATTCCAGCGAGAGTCACAGTGTCACAGACTCATCCCAAGGTTATTTGCAATTTGGGAATAGCATGTTGTGGGGTTGTGAACTGTGATGGACAGGCCTTTCTCCATTGGAAGAACAGCTCCAGCTTGTCGAGGTTGAGCTTGGACTGGTGAGCTAACATCCAGGTAGAGACGACTGCCAGGCATGCTGTGATGTTTATTGCCGCCTATGTATCAGAAGAGGGTTTACAGTGTCATAGGGAGTGGATAGATACAGGAGGATGAAAACAGAGGAGTCACCTTGAGCCAAGAATTTCCTGGGATTAGAGATAGAAGCTTGATATTAGGAGTGATAGAAAGTGGCTGTAGCAGCAGATAGAGATAAAATGAAAAGTAGCAAGTAGGGAGCCATGTTGCTCATTTAATTGAGCATTGTCTTGATGTTTTGATACAACCAAGGGGCCGTTATGAAGTAAATATGATAACGTATGCATTCAATTCTGTAAGATGCTCAGGAAAAGTATTTTCTGAGTGACTAAGCATAAAATGCCAACCAAATGTTCAGTTTAATCTCTTTAGACTCATCTGTCCAAACCCTTGTTCTATGTGCTCATCTATGAAGCTGAGGCTGGTGCAAGGGCAGCAGGCGAAAGGGGAAAGCAGGGGTCACTGGAAACTGGGTACAAATACATTCACCCAGACAAAAGACAATCATACTGTACATGCAAACATGCAAACACATTGCAGTGTAAGTTTTATAAGCTAAAATTGTGATAAATAATATTAGTCTACAATATTTTCCCCAACCGTGTATTACGTATTACGTTCTCAAGAAGTGAATTGAAAACCAGAAGGACATTCTATGCCAACATATTTTCATATTTTAATGTTTTAGCTGCACGTTTTACTATTAAGCTATATAAGTCCTTCTATTAGGTTGCACCTTCATGTTTCGTTGCGACGGATTCATGCAAGGATTCATGCGATTATGGAACATTGCAGAAATTCCAAAGCGTTTAAAATTGTTTTCAAATGTTAGATTTGGTTAGGCATGACCATACTAAGGTTAAGGTTAGGCAGAACATTACTGAGGTTAAGGTTAGGATTAAGGTCAGGGTTAACATACACTAAAAAACAACAAACAGACAAGCGCCTGTATTCAGAAACACATGTGCATCGCACTGGAATGAAGAAGAAAACACAACTTTCCATCTGGGTGTGAAATCGCAAACACCGGGTTGACAACCATTGTCACAACCATTGTTTCTGAATAATGTTCTTTAGGCAGGCTATGTTTAAGTTCCTTTATGAAAGGCATTAATTGAAGTAGCACTCACTGGAGAGAATTTCAGCACTGTAAAATGAATTAAGAACTGGGGGTTACTTTACACTCTCCAGTGGTTTTTAACCTTAGGATTCATATCTAGCAAATGGATTTGAAACGTTCATGCCTTAAATTAGGCAAAATAACTCATGCATGTTTACAGTGTCAATGTATTTGTTGTGTACCTATTAAAATATTATTATTCTTCAGAAATTTGACGTTTCTTTAAAAACAGTTGGTTAATTAAACACCCACCCACCATCACACCGCCCCCGACCCCCGCCCTAGCAAACATTGACCCTATTTAACACTGACTACAGTCATGATCAGTGACAGTGCTACATACGTTCATATTTCACGTAATTGCCTTTCCCAAATATTCATAGTTTACGTAATTGTGTTTTAAAATTTAGTTCCCCGCAAACAAAGTTCATGACATTTAGAGCTGTTTTTCCCTGACCGTGATGAAAAATAGATTTTTGAAAATTAAAAAATGTGACTACTTTAAATCAAGATCTATTTTGGTTCAAGAAAATTTTGAAGAAAAAAATATATTATTATACACTAAGGCATAATTTGTTCAATAAAATGTTGTTTTAGTTGAATGGCTACATACCTGCATAGAAATACTTGATGTTGCATTGAAAACGTCACAGATGCCCTCTACTACCGGTAGTTATCAGACAAGGAAGTCATTGGTTAAAATGTTTGTACAGAAATTCAGATGTGATGATTTGTGTTTAAGCTCTAAAAGACAGTCATTTCTGGCATAGTCCCCTCATTAAAACAATTCAGACTATGACTAAATGTAAAATAATTGCAAAAATTAACACATTATCTTCATGTTTATTATCACATTGTATTAATGTGTTCAGTTGTAAATGTTACCAGATTTGTACTGTCTTAAATCCACCAAAAACAATAATTATAGTGTTAATCTGTTTAATCGATTAGTCTACAACAACCTCTGTCTCCAGATTTATTGAGCACCAGTTGTTACATTGTAAATTTTTAGCATAACAGCTTCAGCCTGAACTGCCTCCACACGGGGCAAAAGAGTGAGTTTCTGCTTCATTTACATTTTCATTGTGATTAAGAAATGTTACAACAGCAGCTGGGGCCTCCGTGTGGCATAGTGTTCTAAGTTCTCGGAGCACCACTGTGTCACATTGGCCTGGGTTCATATCCTGGTTGCAGCATTCTGATGATGCCAGCATGCTATGCAAATTGGTACTGGGTAGATGGGTGAATAGTTGGAAGGGGCACCTTGTCACTTTGCTCTGTAGCAACTCCTTGTGTATGTCGAACGCTTGTGAATTCAATTGTGGTTGTTTGGTTGATGAATGTTACTCACCCACGTGTGCCTCAAGTAAAGGTTTCCGAATTTGCTGTGGAGATGCCGATGAAACAAGTTCAAACTGAAAGGGGACAAAAATAGTGTTTAATGCACCCCCACCCAAAAAATTATAAATTAAATGAAACAGCAGCTCACACTTAAAATACAAAAATACAACTGATTCAGGCAGTCAGCTCTTAGTGAGAAACTATTACTCCACAACCTATTACTCCACAAATATTGAATTACAGAGTTTTTTTATACTCATAATAGTTAGCAATGGGTGTTTTAATGCTTAGTAATATGCTGAAAAAAGAAGATGCACAGGGAAAATTAACTAAACTCTATAAAATTAAATGATTTATATTCAGCAGGTCACTACCAACTGATAACTGAGAATAGCTGTTCTCCAAGAACGAAATGCGTTGTGCACAATAGCCTGAGGACGAGGTTGCATCCAGACATGCTTTTAAACTGAAATGCAATTGAATAGGTTCTCTCTGCCTTTTTACCAACATGTATCAACATTTCAGATGATGTACTTGATTCAGATCAATATTTTTTAGAAACAATCACAATGCATGTTCACCATACAGTAGTTTGCTTTAATCTCACATACAGCTCATATTAAGTCTGAAAAACATGTATGTGAATATAAAGCATGGCCTTAAATGCCCCTGATTTTAAATATGATGCATGAAAACCATGATTTCTAAAAATATATCTGTTAGTGTTGTTTTCACCAGGTTTTAGGTCGTAACTCACAAGAGTACACACACACACTAAAATAATCAATACGCACACCACCACAACAAACAATATTCTGTGTTGAAAGCATGTCGGCGGTTTCTCTGGTCATAAGGATGTTTGAAATGTCTTCCTGTTTCTAGAAGACATGGTTGAGCTCTCCTTCCAGCTGGCTGTAATGAGGCCATTTCCATACTGTATTGTTGCTTAGCTTTACAGACATTAGCATAATTGTTCAAAGATTTTGCTTCAAAATTGATATCCACACTGGGAATGTGAGCGGACGGAGCATTAGAGAAAAGAAAGAGAAGAAAGCGAGAGAAAGCGCAGCCTGAAGACGTGTGTAAAGCCAGTCCATTTCTCTCCTTGTTCTTCCTCCGCCAGCAGTACCCGGCTCCCCTAATCAGCAGTGGCTTTATCTGCTAATCCACATTTAAACTTTAACCTGTAGGGGGGCTCTTTGTATCCTTAATGGAACCAGAAAGGAGAGGGAGGCCAGACGGAATGAATAATCAGATTCATCATATTTCACCACAGCTAAAAAAGCTGCTTTCTCTAAAAGGGAATTCGAATTAGCGCCACTTCCATTTGACGAGGCAAAGAACATTTTTTTTTTTAAATGAAACAATTGCATCTGGCTAAAATGGTGGGCCGGCATTGGCTCAGAATAAATTACTGTTCAAAAGCCAACTTCTTAATCAGCTTGGGCATCGCCATTCTAAGCTAGACAGTAGATACTGAGATATTGGGTTATTTCCTCAATGAAGGGCTGTGAAGGACAAAACTAAGGACTACACACAAACGCACACAAAGAGCTAACAAATAAAGACTGAAGATGTTGTAGACAGGCAGCTGCTTGTTAAAGAGTTATGAAACATCACACAATGAAAGGACCCACAGATCATTCAAGTGAGAGAATGGTAGCATAACCAAACACTCGTAAAATAACTCTGTTTAGACGTGGTGTTCTCACTGGTCTAGTGCACATTTACACCCTGTCAACATGGGTTCAAATCCAGCATGAAGTCTTAGAAAAAGAATTGAAAAAAGGTCATTTGTCATCAAAGGAGAACCCTTTATGGTTCCAAGAAGAAGTTTTTTGGTTCCATTGAGACCCCGTTTTGGTGACGTATATAACCCTTTTGGGATCAATTTAGAATTCTAGTGGAAAAGGCTCTACATTATATTGTTCTATATGTAACCAAATAGGGCTCTCAGTGTAACCAAAAAGTATACTATTTGAACCATAATAAGGGTTCCCCTATGGGAACAAATAAAGAACCCATGTTTGATTATTTTTATGAGTGTGCTGTCCTACAGCCTACTCAAATATTTTCTCTCTGTCTGGTTTTCTTCAATAACAGTAATAAAACACATAAGCAATTTAAAAACTGTACAGTGTATACATTTCTGTTTTTTTTCACAGTTTAAATGATGTCCTGGTCCCATGGGACATCGGGACATCAGGAAGACTAATGAAGGACCAGGGCAGGAGACATATTAGAGAATTAATATTTCATGCACGCACACATGAGACATGAGAGATATTACTTAATTAATAATTCAGTATTTATAGAGAATTAAATGAAGTGCAGATGGAATGAAGAAAGATAATTGGTTAAATTGATTAAGATACAGGTGACTGGTTTATTTGATTTGGATACAGAAAAGTGATATAATTGATTAGGATTATTTGTACAGTTATTTATAGAGACAAGTCAAGGATACAGGTGATTTGATTGATTTAAAGGTGATTTGTTTAATTGATTAAATGTATTTGCTTTAACTGAATAAAATGCAGGTGATTAGTTTCCTTTATTGGATTATTGCATATTGATTAGGATAAATTTTACTTTTTAATCAATGTTGATACTAGTGACTGGTTTAATTCATGTATTTAGAGGATATTTGTTTTATTGGTTAAGATAGATAGGTCAATATTTATTTGATTAAGATAATGTAGAACGTTTAATGGATTAAGAGGTGGTCACTTCAATGAGTTTATATGTGATTGACTAAACTGGGTAGAATATTTAGTTCAATCCATTATTATGGAGTACACTATATTAGGTGTATGTGATTATTTTACTACAACCATCCCAGTGAACAAAATATATTCAGATTTGTCTATGTAAATGTAGTGCACTATATAGAGTAGGGAGTAGGATTTTTGTCAAGTACTGTATATAGGGACTAAGGTGGTCTAAATTAGTGTGCTATATAGGGAACAAGGTAGTGTACTTGTGCACTAATAGAGAGTTAGAGAGGCATGATGGAACCGTATAATACTGTCCCATTGTTGTGTCAGAGGAGTGGAGAGCAGACCCAAGGTGAAGGCCAGGATTAAGGATTACAATTGCTAAGTCTTTGTTTTGGGAACCTTTCCGACACACAGGCCTCTGCCTAGGCTTTGCCTTGTTAAAGGAAGAGAAACCACCCAGCGTACATTTAAAAGCCGTTTGTTTAAAGTCTTTCAATCAGTGTCAACTATGAATATTCATACTGGGTGAAATGTAAGCCTCTGAAACACAATACATTATTTACCATCATGACACCAGTATTACATTCAGCCTTGATTCACTCTGTCGCTCTACTCAATTACCTGACACACAACTGCTACATGCTCGCTAAATGGTGTAATTCGCCTGAGAGATGTCTATCGAGGGAAATACTTAAACCTTTCTAAAGCTATTTTTCACAGCATTAAACAGCTTTTGACAAAAACAATATAATTCCATTGGGAACAACAAGACTTGTGGTGTCATAGAAAAACATGAACATCCTGGCAGGTGACTAGCTTTTTGTGTCTATTCTTCATGTTTTGTTGTTGAGGCATAATAGCTCATCGTCATATTTGTATTTGATAACAATAAAATCAAATTTCACGTACAGTATGAATTTAAATCTGGACATGAGTATTCCGTATTTAGAATAATCTTTTCAGAATAAAGTTTGCTTCTATTGAGCAATAGTATCTAAGAAGCACAGTGAAGTGAAAGTTCTATTGTTAGATACTGCTCGTCACTTGTCTGTATATCAGTAAACTAAACTAAATTTTGTTGCGCGGTCTAGCATAGTCATTGTCTATGAGCTAAATAATGTATTTCCTTGGAGTTTCACTCTGTCTAAGAATTTTTCGGAATCTATTCGTCGAAGTTCAGACACAAGAATCTCTCTGTCTGGCCTGTATTTTATTCATCACCAGAACTGAAAAATAAGAGTTTGTCTGAATAAATAAGTAATAACCTGAGTCTCTGGTTGAAATATTGCAAAAGTCTTCTTTGGAAAACTTTGCTGAATGAATACTCCTTATGATCTGGTGATTGCATCTGACAATCTGGCCAGTAATCCTGAACAAAATTTGAGTAATAAAGTCAGATCGTAAAATGTATACAAAATAATCGATTCAAAGATCGATTCTCAGTCATGTGTGGACTGCAGTTTTATAAGGGTCTATGAGTGAACAGGGACCCAGGATGGAGCATCCTGTTCCAAAGCCATGGTCAGTATTACCTCAATGCTGTGTGCTGAACGTGACCAAACACCTCACTATGCCCTCTTCAGTAGAATCTGTCTCCATCTAGTGGTGCCAAAGGCTGCCTTCAGCCCAGGTAGTCTTCACAAGGCCTACATACACACATACCCACACATTACTATCAATACCATTTTCCCTGTGACTTACTTACTGTGGTTGTTTATTATAATGGAAACAAGCTGTTTTTGGTATGCCATTGTATCCAGTTATATATTTTGTTTCCAGTTTAAAGGTTGACTCCAGACGTGGTACTTCAGTAAAAGCACATACTCAACTGGATGAGTGGAAGGGGAGGAAGAAAACATTTTTGGGGGGGCGAACACTCTAATGAAAGAGAACATCTCCTGGGAAATGTAATCTTTGTAAGCTTATTATTATCATAATGACACAATAAAGTTGTCACTGTCGTATTAATTTGCTCTAGTTTTTTGTCAAACGTAATGTAGTGGTCTCGGTTACTTTTCTATTTGGGCAGATTACGACATGTTAAGAAACAATGGCTGAGGCCTGGTCTGGCTTTGCTTCTGTAATCACATCATTTAGCACCTCTGTCAAGACCTTACATGACAGGCCAATTTCCACACTTATTAAGCCTATGACACACTCGCATGAAATAATCGTATTAGCGGTTTTGGGTGAAAATTTGTCTGATTTTCGGGCGGGGCAGGGAACATGAAGTCTTCTCTGTGGTATAATAGAGGGGTTTGATGGATGTGCATCACAAAGGTAGATGTGTCACCATGTTCCTGCCACCCGAAGAGCCGGGCGGAGAGAAGAGTGGCAGGAGAGTGAGGCCCAACTAGCTAACCTGTGTAGCATTACTGTATCAGTTTGAGTCAACAGTTTCTGTCCTGCTGCTTGACTTCCTATCCAAAGCCTTGGTTCTGGTAAGGATGTGGGCAGGGAAGGTACAGGGTCAATGGTAGAGGTTGTGTTATGCCCTTCTGGGCTGGCCGGAGGAAGGGTCATCGCTCAATGCCCAACCCTCAGGCCCCCCACAACCAGACCTCAACAACAAGTTAAATATTTGTTTTCCACCCGACCAATCGGACAGCCACGTTTAACAGGTTTGACATTTCGCCTGTGAAGCGTGGATGGTAAACACTGTCGGTGAAAGTAGCGAGAATGAAGTTGTGGTGTCGTAATTCACAGACGGGGAATGAGACCGCTTACTGGGTTTGGCAGTGGAGAAGAAACGATTGGCGCTCCTCGCTCCTAGCCCCCCTCTGGCGAGGAATGCTCACAGTGGAAAAGGGTTACTAGTTAGGGTACGCCACTTCCTGGGGCTTTTATCTGCCAACCCCTGACCCCCAGCACATCTGGAAACCTAGTTGGAGCCCAACACCAGGAAGTTTTCGTTTTGGAGTCCAACCATTTATGGAAGAGAGAAGCTTTTAACATTCTCCGCTGCCAAAGTAGCCTTTCTCCTAGCAATCGGTTTAATGGCTGTACTGAGGTCATTACAGAGGTAATGACCTCTCTAGGACCTAATTCTCCGTTCATTACTATGTGTACTATTTTATCACCCTACTCAGTAGTGTATGATTTCTGCTCCCTATTCTTTTTTGACCATATCTGTAGAAAAGGACATGTGAAGAGAGTGAGAGTGCTTCTAGGGTCCTCATGTTCAGGCTACATGGGAGAAGAGGTGTATTGGACGTTTTTGATGCGCAGGGTTGACAACATAGATGAGCCGTTCAACTTAATGAACATATTAGAAACCAACACAAACGGGCATTTGGTAGGACATATCAAATTACACACAGACACTGAATGCCTACATCTGCTGTTTACAGGGTTGTGTATTAGATGGACTGAGTTATAGCAGTGTTAATTGGTTTTGACCTGCTTCAGGGTCTAAGCTAAACGTTTATTATGTAAAACTTTAGTTGGACAGTCCATTGTATGTTCACATTTTACATTTAAATGATGCACAGTGTACTGTAGTTACTGTATATATAGTTAAGTGCATTCATCTTCAGATGCTGTTGCTAGTAGAGATACACAAATTCACACCTGTAGACATTTACATTTGATTGTCTGCTCAGTATTTCAAGTAATAACTGAAAAATGAATTACCTAATTTTGATGGAAAGTGGAAGCTTATGTATTAATCTAACAAATAACTGAAAAATTAACTAGGCTCATCTAAATATAGCTTACACACTCCCGAAAATGTACTGTATACATTTTATTTATACTGACACAGTCAGACAGCCTATTCAAAAGAACATGTGCAATCAATGTAGTACAATGCGCACAACAGCTCCGTTAAAAAAATCATTCTGAAGTAATTGAGAAGGTATTCTAGTCTCCTTGCATTAGGGGTGTCAAACTTATTCCACGTAGGGCCTTCAGCTGGATCTGCTGAGACTAGCTCCTTACTAATCACCATTGAATGCAGAATACATTCCAAGCACCAGACGAGAAAAGGATGCCAAGTGAACACAAACCCTGGTGAAAGGGCATAGTACCGCAAACAGAGTTTGTTTATGCAACAGATTTGACTAGAAGTTGATCAAATCAAGTTTATTTTTGTTACGTATACCAGATAAAACAGGTTTGCCCTTTACACTGAAGTGCATAGTTAAGCTGGGATGACACCAAATATGGAAAAAGATTCTTGTATGGCACTTTACGTCTATACACCTGTATACTGCATTCAACATGGTAATCAATATTCCGCATCTTTGAGGTGGATGAGAACTTCACTTTGCAAGTGTCTAGCCATTTGTGTGTTCATTTTAGCTAGCTCGCAATGCTGGCAAACATCAGTGCATTTATCCCATAAACACATAGGTGAATGCTACATATCAACTCTTCATCTGGGGTACATCAACTTCCGGTTCTGATACCGTACGGCAAAACCAAGGGGCTAGGGTTAGACCTGGAAGTTGAAGCAGCCCTGGGTGGATTCTGATGCTACCTGACTATCAACTCACGTTAGCATTCCATTTATTCCATTCACTTTATGGGTCACTTTGACAGTGAATAAATTTACATCCGAAGTGTTTAAAGACACTTTTTGTCCATTGTTTATTTCTAAAGAAACAGGACAATGTATAAAAAGTTCCTTTACCTTGTATCTCACGTTATGTCCCCGTAGCATCCGTTTTTTAGTCCTGGAGAAGCTTGCAGGCAATCCGTGGACGTGGAAACATACAGTCAAAATGACAAAAATAAATCAGAATATTTACCAAAACTTGCTCCTGCTCCTACGCTCATGGATAACTCCTACTCACGCTCTCCTTCCTCTGCAAGAGGCAAGATTCGGAATGATTCAGATTTCTCTGGCACGGCTAAGATAAGAATTACAACTTTCAGAGATGTTGCTCACGTCACATCTATGTCATCATGCTCAGCTTGACGCTGCGCAGTATGCTTGGCTATCACTGAAAAAGTGCTTCTAATTGGCTTCACTCCATATGTCTTCATAGGAATGAATGGCGTCTGTTGGTCCATTTATATACTGTCTTTGGGCAAAACACTGCACGAGTTGCAAAATCCAACTCCTGTGACACACCTGCCGTAATGCATCCACATTTTTTTGGATTCGGTAGATTAGCCGCAGCGGTGATTGCTTTCTGTTGAAATTAATAAACTTTCACTGGAACACATAAAGTTTGCCATACTTGGTGTGATCCCAGCTATTTACAACCCTCTCCCAGGGGCTCATTCTGAATTAGTGATAAGATGGGAAAAATAACACTTAAAGGTGCTATATGTAAAACGGACAGCCAGGATAAAAAAATGGGTACTACAGTTCAAATATAAAATACCTGAGTTGTATCCATCTGCCCCCTCCTCCCCAGAATCGAAACTAACGTGACGAACAAGATCAGAGCAATCATGACAAGCGAACTGTGTTTTACTACGTCTATGGTCATGGAACCGTTTAGAAACATGCAGAGGTTTTTTTAGGTTGTGTAGAATCTCTATGATCTTGTTCGTTTGTTTGCTGCTTCCATGGCTGTAGCACGCTGGGTTTGCGTTTTTACAGGTATGCCTGGCAATCCGTTCGTGCTGTCAAAATGGGCAGTTGATAACAACACACAGGCCAAAACATAAACATAAATTCCATCACGGAACGTACTTTTCCAAAAGAAAAAATACTGACATTAGCATTGTTTTCAGAAAATATAGTATTTCAGCTTAACATGTTTCCTTAATATCTGATGAGGCATTGGCGTCATTTTTTGATTTATTACAGTACATGTATTACATATAGCACCTTTAAGCCTTAGAAAACTACAAAAGAAAATACAAAAATGAGGTTTAATGACAAGTAAAGGATCTAGCGTATTGGATACAGGGGTTGAAATAAACAACTTAAATAATATAAAATACAGAGAATATTAGAACAGCAACATTTCAAAATATCTAACTTGCAACAAATGCATATGATGGACATATGCATTATTCTTGTGTTCAGTAAAAACTATGTAAAAATAATTTTAAAAATCTACTCATTATTCATTATCATTAGGTATAATAACTTTATTAAGGTTATGAGATTACTATTAATAATTATTAAAATGACTACTATCATATTAATCTAAATAGTAAATAAAGTTCCAAGCAATACAGGGATGTGGTACTCCGATATGGCAAGTATAGGGAAATAGGCTTCCAATGGTACCAACCATTACTTTCTAGCATGTATGGTTTAGGAGATATGACAGTTTGACGCTCTTTAGCGTCAATCAACCTCCTTTTTGACCATTTTGTCTGCCATCTTGCAATGTATCTCTTTTTACTTATCACCCTATAGGGAGGCATCTGAGACACCTGTATGCCAAAAGCACAGGTCGATCTGACTTATGGTGGATTTTAAGATGTTTTGATAGGTTTTGGCCAATTTTCACTGTACAAAAAAATAAAAAATGGCAGACTTTTGGGGTTTTTGAGGCTTTTTTATTCATCATGAGATATGAGGCAGGTACACAAAAATGCAGCACTGTAGGTCAAATGAGGTGTAAATGGCAACATCTTGAAATTCTCAAATTTAATCATGTACTGTAGTGCCCCTGGTGGTGGAATCAGGTCAGGCCTTGGTGTGGTAGGTAGTCGAGGGCTATAGTTTAAGGTGGCAAAGTTATAGCATTTTCTACCAGGAAAATTTTTAGTTATTCAGCAATTTCAAGGGAAAAATAAATAATAAGTATAATAAGAATACTTCCAATTAAATTAGGGTTACTCCTTCGGAGTACCCCTAATAATACTACCAATTAAGGTAGAGTTACTAATTTGGAGTACCCCTAATATTACTGTACTACCAATTACAATAGAGTTTCTCCTTCGGAGTACCCCTAATGTTGATATGGATGATACAGGAGAGTACTAATAGGCCTACTATTTGAAAATTGCATGTTTGTACTATTGGCATTCCAGTATAGTAATAGTACTGTATAGGGAGATAACTAGGTATTTATAAAACCCATATAAATAAATAAATAAATATATAAATATAAATATACACTACAGGGGGACACTACAGTTTTGTACTAATATTATATATGGACATAACAAACTATTATACTATATATGAACTTCAAAGAACTAGCATAATATATGGTGAAAAAAAGTAATTCCACTGAGTTGTTCACAGGTTTCTCCTGAGGAGGCTAGCCTCTGTTGATGGGTCACAATCAAAAGCTCTAAAGAGAAACACTGGGATTCACTTTCCAATGAGGACATGGACTTTATTTGAACATACCAAGGAGTGTCTTATAGCCAACAACCCCACCGTTTAAGATAGAGCATTCCTGTTGGACCAGATGATTTAGCATCACAGCATCCCATTGGGCCAGACACTTAGCAGGGAGCGTCCCATTGGACCAGACCATTTAGTTTGGAGCGTCCCATTGGACCAGACAGTTTAGCATTACATTAACACTGATATTCACTAGGGCAACGCTGTAATGCAATCCTCCTGCTGTATTCTTCAGGGTTCAGAGAAGCGTGACGGCTCCTTTACGTACTCTACTGTGGATTTAATTCTTTTCTCCACATAAAATAGTATATTGTGTTATTGTGAGCTCCAGCTGAGACAAATAAAAAACATCTGTCACAAAAACAAAAAATTGCAAAAGTCACAAAGCAGGTGTGTAAGACAAACCCTGTTCTTATTGATCTTTGAGTTTTTCAGAAATGTTTCAGGAATTTAATATTGCAGAGACATCAAGCTGAGAAGGGTAAAAGGCGTCTGTCACACAGAAAATACTAAAAGTCACTAAGCGGTTATCTTTGGTTTCTCCAAGGGATTTCGTCATAGGTCTGGTTGCTCTGGGGACGTCTGGGTTGCATCTGTCAGCGTCTCTGAAGAACAAATTCATAGGTCTTCATCTCAGAGGAGTAACTTCAATGTTTTGTAGGAGCCCATTAGGAATTAAAGACAATTAGCCTCCCTCATCTTCTAAACAGGCGTGCAAGTCTTAAGAGTGATGGCAATATGAATGGTGATATGTTGACATATCTTCATCTTCATATGAATTGGTGCAAAGCCAGGAACATGACCTGTTAAAAGATCTGCTTCATTTCACTGGTTGTTAAACTTCAAGGATTTCCATTCACGTGAAAAATCAAAAACACACTTTCCTCAAAAATAAGTAAATGCAAGAAAAAAGTGTCTTTAAACCACTCCTATTGCTTGAATTATTATAAGAGACAGTCCGTTGTGATGTGTACAGTATGTTTTCAGAAACATGTTCACATTTTGGTCTTCATCACATGCCACCCTTTTCCATAATGCTGCATGTATATAATGAGATGTGAATTACTTTCTTAAATCTTCTCCACGCTTAATTGCAACTTGTCACCCTTAAGCATTCAGTGATATATTGTCTAGAGAACTGCATTTTTCCAATGTGTGACTTTAATATATTACAGTAAGAATATGAGCTGTGTATTCAAATTCATAAACAAGACAAGTGCTGCATGTTGGTTAAGACTATATTATTACAGCATTACCTAATTTAGCCCATTCATCTTTTCAGTATAATTTATCCAACAGCAGTGTTACTGAAATTATCTTAGGCAAAGTATTTCTTTAAAAAGTCCTCAGCAAATTTGGGAGAGATCAAAAGCTTTCTTCTAAGTTTGACAAATAACACGCTACCATCCACCCTCTGATCCTCATCCAATACGTTGCCCTCCACCTTCTAATCCTCATCCAATATGTTGCCCATCACCCTTTAAACCTCATCCAACACACTGCCCTCCACCCTTTGTTTCTCATCCAACACACTGCCCTCCACCCTCTGATCCTCATCCACTACATTGCCCTCCCCGCTGTAATTCCCATCCAACACACTGCCCTTCACCTTCTGATCATCATCCAACACACTTCCCTCCACCCTCTGATTCTCATCCAACACACTGCCCCTCACCCTCTAGTACTCATCCAACACACTGCCCTCTGATTTTCATCCAACACACTGCCCTCCACCC
>JACXGM010026775.1:0-14744 GCA_016801145.1 Umbra pygmaea
AACCTGTACAGCTAACCTAAACAGAAACAGACCTGATAACCTGTACAGCTAACCTACACAGAAACGGACCTTTGCAGTTTATTGCAAAGAAATATTAGTCATCAAAAACAAATCTTTTAATATTCTTTTTGAACTACAGAATTATGAGGAGATGTGTGGGCCAATACATTAATACACTGGCAAATTCCCTGATTACATTTCAAATGCAGAATTTGTAAACACACACACACACACACACACACCCCAAACACACCTTGCTATTTGCACTCTTGCTACCTGACATAACTTCATATCCTTTTATGCTGTGTGTACATATATATTATAAAACAAAAATGTGGGTGTGTAGGCTACTAATAAACCTCTAAGTCTGAAGGTGACCATGAACATTTTAGAAGCACATGCAACTCTTACTCATAATCCACAGTCTTTTTAGCATCAATCAGTGTTACTTTAAAAGGTACTAAGTTGACTTTTGATTCTGGTGTAACAGTATATGTGGGGTCTAGAACTCTGGTAGCTGGTCTTCACAAGGAACAATATTTTTTTCATCTTATGGTTTCGATTTAGGGTAGATGTAGGCATTAGCCATTAGGTGTTGGGTCGGTATGAGTTTAGGTTTGGTTAGGCAATGGCTAGGTTATTAAGGTTAATGTTTAAAACTTGTGAAATAATTGTTATGTTCCCCACAATGAAAACAAAGTTAAGATCTTCTACCCACCTCCTTTCATCATGCCAACTTCATAACACTTTCTGAGACGACACGCCTGGCAGCTCTTCCTGCGGTTCCGGTCAATTGTACACTGGTTGGTCGCAGGGCACATGTAGTCATTGTGACCTGGAGTAAGCAAAATGATGAACTCCTTTTATACCCTTTTCCAATCAATAGGAATGAAACACATATTAAGGTTATTTGTTAAGAGGAACAAACTATGCTTGTTCATCTCTCACTGACATCAACTGAATTACAGTGTAGTATCTTATTACTATGGGGACCACTGTGTACTGATTATGTTTTTTCACAGGATCTCCACAGGAAGCATCCTGAAATGTAATTTTGGATTCCTCAGTCTGAGCCTTAAAAGGTAACATTTTACAGAGCACCAGGACAACCAATTCAACTTCATCTTCATAACGAGAGGACATTTGAAATGGTCTACTTCTCTTGTGAAAATGTATGTATACAAGATAAAACCTCCTATACAAGGGGTTTGCCCTCAAATTCTCACTTAAAAATAAGAGACATTATGATATCTACGTGATGTTCCTTTTCTAACCCTTCTGTCATTCTGTTGTATTTGCACTAGCTATTTGACTACAACCAGTGTAGGGTTAGTGGTAGTCCTAAAATGGTCTCGGGTATTAGAGAGTTAGCCATTAAGTCTGTAACAGCTCTGAAGCTGGTTAGGTGCCAAGGACAACTTCCTCCAACCAATGTCAAGGTTGGTTTCGAGGAAAGATGTCCCGCTGCTGACACGTGCACATATAAACACAATGACCAAAACAGCCTGTGAAAACACATGCATCAACCCAAAATGCACACACTGCATGTACCCATGCCTTTTACAGTGCTTGTAATAGCATCATCACAGCCATGCACAAACCTTCTGGGAGCTGAAAATTACAGTCAGTCTGGAGAGTCGAGTCTCTCCCTTATCACATTCATGATCGTTTAACCCAGTGCAGTGCTGGACCGGTAGCTTAGTATTCATTCAGTGGCATATCTGACTGCTTAGATATTAGGTTTAGAATATATGTGAAATTGGGTAGTCAGGCACCCCATCGTCTTTCCTTAAGAGATTAGAGTAAATGGAAGGAGCCCAATTCTTACCCTGCATCATTTTTTGTGACATTTAGCAAATCATTTTAAGGTGTATCACACATGAGGGTACGCACCTAATTTAAGGGTACCAATCTTTCATAGAATCAGGGATTCAAACTAATATAACCATTATATTACTGACCCTACACCCTAACCAGCAATCAAGTCCTACCAACAATATCTAATGGCTGTAAGTAGTGAAGCAGAAAATTAGGTTTACCTTGGATGCTCCTCTTGAAGAAGGCTTTGCAGCCCTCACACGACCAAACTCCATAGTGGTACCCTGAGGCATAGTCGCTGCACACGGCACAGTACCTCGTCTCCTTGGCCATCTCAAACACCCCGACTGCTGACCCCGAGCCTGTGTCTGAACCCGCCACAGTGTAGTGTTCCTGCCTCTCTGAGATGCAGAAAAGGTCCTCCTGAGAAGCTGACTGCTGATTGGTTACCAAACCCGACCTGCAACACAGGGATTGGTCAGAAGGTTGGCTTTTTCTGGGTATGTACAGTATCCACCATAGAGACAGGGGACACTACAGATACTGTATGAGCTGTTATCAACACAGATTGAGGGGCTTTTTTAATTTATTATTTAATTTTAAGTAGTAGCAATGGGAGGGAATACAGCTGTTTAAAACAAAAGAAGAAATTGACTACTTTACAATGGAGATTGCATCAATGCTGCCACTTCGTTTGTGCTTGTTAGAGGGAAAAATGGGGGAAATGTGTACTATTCAAGCCTCTTGCTGGCAGCACAAACACAAACATTATTCATTACTTATAAACGTCTCTCGTATCCAGAACAACTTCAATATATTATTAATTGCCTACTCTGAGTTATTACTGTTTATTTACCACTATATTTCTAAAGTCTTCTAAAGCCAAGTTAATAAACAGATTACAAAACGTTTTGAATCCCACAGCACACTCTCTGCTGTGCAAACAGGTTTCAGAGCTGGTCATGGCTGCACCTCTGCCACACTCAAGGTCTTAAATGATATTATAACTACCATCGATAAGACATTAATGTGCCGCCATCTTTATTGACCTGGCCAAGCCTTAAGACTCAGTTAATCATCACATCCTTATTGGCAGACATAATAGCCTTGGTTTCTCTAATAACTGCCTTAATTGGTTCACCAGCTACTTTTCTGACAGGGTTCAACATGTTAAATCTGAAGGTCTGTTGTCTGGACCTATGGATGTCTCTATGGGTGTGCCTCAGGGTTTGATTCTTCTGGTGACTCTCAGATCCACCTCTATGCAGATGACACCATTCTATACACATCCGGCCCTACATTGGGCTCTGTGCCTCCAAAAGAGCTTTGATGCCATTGAACACTCCTTCCATGGCCTTCAACTGCTCCTAAACTCTAGCAAAACAAAATGCATGCTTTTCACCCATACACTACCTGTACCTACAGTACCAGCCTGACTATCATCACCACTCTGGATGGGTCTTAACTAAAATACGTGGACACCTACAAATGTCTGGTTAGATTGTTCACTAAGTCCTCCATTACCTATGCTGCCAAACATGTTCGGGTAAAAATGACAATCCTACCAATCCTAGACTTCGGTGATGTCATTTACATAACTGCCTCCTGAAAAGGTTAGACATAGTCTATCACAGTGTCATCCGGTTTGTCACTAATGCCTGATTTAACACCCACCACTGCAAACTGTATTCACTCGTGGGCTGATCCTCACTACACACTCGACGTCTGGCCTGGCCAACTGGTATCACCTCATCTACAAATCTCTCTTACGCAAAACCCCTCTGTACTTGAACTCTCTTCTCACCATTGCCTTACCCACCCGTAAAATGTGCTTGAGCAGGTATATCTTCCTAATCACCCCAAAAGCCCATACCACCTTGGACCGAAACTCCTTCCAATTTGCAGCAGCATAAAACTGGAACGAATTACAAAAAACTCTAACACTCATCAACACTGTTTCCCTCACCTCTTTTAAATCATGAGTATAAGAACTGACTGATCACACATGTTGACCCTCCCCTCTCACATGCACACTAACTCTGCCCATTTGATTTAGTGCCTTAGTTTTGCCCCATCTGCACAGTATGCTATTTATTGTTTGTCATTTGCACAATATCCGTTAGCAAAGTTATTGCTCAAGTGTTAATTATTCCATTTAAAAAAATGATCTTGCCACTTGACATACCAATTAGTCTACCTCTCTAATTCAGACATCTGTTGCAATAATTATACATATACCTACACCATTTACTCTGAAGACCCGCAACCTGTATTTTTTATTCTATTTTTATTCCCCAGCGTAATTCGTGTGTATCTTTGTCTTTTTGCACCTTTTGCTTTTATTTTGTCCAGGTTGCCGTTTCAAATGAAAAACTGTTCTTAACATGCCCAAATGGTAAAAAATAAAGTTTAAAGATGCATTCTGCAATTTTTGGTGATATTTAGATCTCTAAAGAATGTGAATTTAAAGCTAAAAATGGTCCCTGCTTGGGACTTAGTTTATTTCCCTAAAGTGTCTAGGTTCGTAAATTCTCTTGTTCTCCTAGGTCAGGAGGTTGTGCTCGCCCTGGAAACTCATTAGACATCACAGTATAGCTCTGGTTTGGGACTTCCTCTACATTGAAAAACCATACCTCATACATTTATTGGGAATTCCCTGACTGACGCTTGGTAAGGTAATGCCTACAATAGGCTTGAGAACACATAAGGTTTCAAGCTAACTACGGTAAGATGATGATGAAATCCATTGTGCCTATAATATAAACAATATACTACTCATCCAGACTAGAATGGTGGGCCTAAAAATTGTTTTGCAATTACAAATATTGCGGACTTTGTCTTTAAATAAATAAAATCAAATAAATACTTTTCCAGCCAAGATGACTGAGAACATAATCTCATTTGCAGCAAATCCCTGGGTAATAGTTACAGGGGGAGGAAGGTGTAAGTATTAAGGAAATATTGGGCCATGTGTTGCCGTGGTGTGGCCACTATGAAGTGAAAGAGCGGTTAAGAATATCTGAGAGCGGAAGGGTTCCAGGTCTTTACCTCAAGGAGTATTTCGGAGAGAGTATACACAGAGTGGCTAGGTATTTGTGTTTCTTGAAGAGACAGGGTTGGCGGGTAGGATTTAGAACCACTGAGTCTGGCACACACTCCTACCCACAGTAGGTGGCCAGAGAAATCAGAATTGGCAGGTCCACCACTGGCACCCCGTTCTCTTCACAGATGAGAGCAGGTTCACACTGAGCACATGACAGGGGTGAGAATTTGGAAATACTGTGTTGAACCCTGTACGGCCTGCAACATCAACGAGCATGACAGGTTTGGCGGTGGGTCTGTGATGGTCTGGGGAGGCATATCCTTGGAGGGTCCCACAGACCTCCACATGCTAGTCAAAGGTACCCTGACTGCTGTTAGGTACTGAGATGAAATCCTCAGACCCATCACAGACCTTACACTGGTGCAGTGGGCCCTGGGTTCCTCCTGCTTCATGACAATGTCTGGCCTCACGTGGCCAGAGTGTGTTGGGAGTCCCTGGATGACAAAGGCATTTAAGCCCTTGACTGGCTCTCACGTTCCCCAGACCAGAATCCAATTGAGAACCTCTGGCAAGTTATGTATTGGTGCATTTGAAGCCACCAAGTAGTGCCACAGACTGTCCAGGAGCTCACTGAAGAACTGATCCAGGTCTGGGAGGAGATCCCCCAGGACACCATCCACCATCTCATCAGAAGCATGCCCAGACATTGTCGGGAGTGCATACAAGCGGGGGCCATACACACTGATCAGTCACATTATGACTTGCTGTGATGAAATTCACATAAATGGAACAGACTGTGATTTGAAGTGTTTACTTTGATTTTCAGTTTAAGTTTAAATCCAGCCCTCTTTTGGTTTGTGTTAATGGTTTCGCAGTGTTTCTGTTGCGTTCATTTTATCGTGGCGCTGTGCCACAGCAAAAATACTGCCGCCACACCCCAAAGAAATATATAACACAAATATCTTGACATTATTAAGTTATTAGCATTTGCATTTCATCTATATAATGTCAGGTTTTGACAGTGTTCTTTAGGTTATTGAGCTTGTTGTGCTTTTATCTGCATGCACAAGAAACACAGAACCAGTGTCCTTGTGCCAATCAATCCGGTCAGGGCTAGAAGGGATGCTGCTCGTGTCAAAGTGACATCTCACTTCGGGGTCAGACTAGGCTTTTCACCTGATAGCTGAGTAGGGAAACTATTGAGGTAAATCTTCATGTTGTGAGAGGAAAACAAACAATTACTTCTATCAAAAGTAAATTAAGCCTTTATCAATATGAATTTTAAAAAATGTTGCAACTAAGACTTATCCACAGAACAATTAAGTTATTTGTTCAAGAGGGTTCAGATGACAGTGCCAACCTAGGAAATATTTAAAAATCATACACTTGGGTGCTCATGTGTAGTTATTTGTTATGTACATTTTCTATACATCATGTTATGTACCGCCAAATTCCCCCCACAGCAACAAAATAACCAGAGGAAACAGTGTCAACAAAGTACAGAATGTACAGTTAAGATTTTGAACTTTAATATATTTCGTTCATGGAGACCTGACCTGTGAGTTGACTGTACTCACCTTTAACTGTTCGTTTCAAATATGTTTTATAGCAGGCTATATAAAGATATTTGTAACCTACTGTTTGCCACATTTCAAAAAATTAATTACAGGGCTTTAATAAAATAGGGTTTCTCACCAAATCACCCCTAGTGTCACACAGCCCATAAGCTCCTTTCAAAATACTCAAACGACCAACAACCGAATCTTTGATGAAAATCTCACAAAAAGATTTATTTTATGAAAAACGTTCAAAGAGTTGAAATTATTATTTTTCACTCCCCTTAATCCAGTTATATCTAAAAGCAGCAGCTGGAAATGAACTGTACATGTCTACTTTGCTGTATTGTTCTTTTTTCAAGGTCTCTAGTGAAGTTGTTATGTAATTAGAGCTCTGTAGCTAAGGCATCATAAACGGTCACAACAGCCTAAATATTTCCATTCTGATAAGTAATGAATGTTGTTTCACTTTGAGGGAAGATAACGTCTTAGCTTAACTTGTAGTAGTATAATGATATAATGTTGATTCAAGCCTAATACCTTACTTTGACAACTAAACATTGTTTAAGATGTGTTATTGTAAGCGTGTTTGGTTTAAAATAGTATATGTTTGGCTTTATATAGATGTTAATTTGTATTATGCTATTCTTTGTTGGTGGGAAGACCTACTCAAACAATTATGACATAGGTGCACAAATGTGAACTAAAACTAATAAAAAGAGTTATCTTAAGAAGATGTTCCTATTGCTATCTGTGCATCTGCGTGCGCCTGCGTCTGTGTGGGAGAGATAACAGTCAAAGTAATGAAGTGAGCAATATGAAAAAGCATAAATCATAAGTCAATCTGTCATTCAACATAGGATGTTGTGCTCTTTATCTCTAAAACTACAATTTCATACGGTCTCTAAATGCTCTGTAGCAATAACAATCTGGTCTACCAGAGTCATCCCAGGAGATTCGACAGGTGTTGGAAGACAGCACATAACCAACAACACACAATGTTCAAACAATACTGAGCAACCCGACTTCCCTAGAGACAACACAGTCCACTAATGGACATTCAGATGAAATAGAGCAGAAATAGACTGAATTTACTATCACACTAACAGCCTACATACAGCACACATTCAGCAGGATATTGAAGCCTGCTTTCCCACTAAGTTCAAAAACAGTGATTTCGCTCACCTGTATATGGGTGTGGAAGAAGTCTCCAAAAAGTAGGGTTGGCTGGGGAGCCCCGAGTGGCTCAGAGGATGGAGGAAAGGGCTGAGTTGAGGGCTGGAGTGCACAAACACCAGGGGGCTATTTGGGCTGCTGTCCAGGGACTGGAGGCTGCCGTCAGAAGCGGGTCCTTGGGCATCCAAGGGGGCGGACGAATAGTAAACCGCGGCCGTGTTGGAGGAGCTGTAGATGGGGGCCGGGCCTGGGACACTGTAATCATACCCTCCATCCAGGTAGTCGACGGCGACAGCCCCTCCGCCCCTACTTGCGCCATTCTCCTCTGGGTACATGTCACTGTGGGGGGGGTGCGGTGGAGAGAGTTTCTGGGGGGAGGTGACGTGGTTCTCCAGGGTTGTTTGGGATCTGCGAGGAGCTCCGCGAGGTTTGGCGGTCTCCGTCTGGGTCTGTCGGACCAACATCTCATTCAGAGAACAGTGCTGATAAGCAGCATGATTTAGACTGGGAGGGCAGAGGGGCTCTGTTCTGTTGTTTTGCTTGTTTTCTTTCTGTCTGTCTCTCTTACTTCCACAGCACTCTCTGCTAAGAAACACAATACTGTCTGTTTGGCTAAAGGGAACTGGCAGAGGGGTCCTCCCTCCCTCCCTCTCTCATTCTGACCCTCCCCCCTTCTCCTACAGGCACCGGATGGAGACGGACAAAAATGAAAACTGTTCCTTCCTCCCTTCTTTCTTCGAATTTGTGTCAGGCGGAGGTTCTCTGAATGTTCCTAGAACTATATATACACTTCTGTTCATGAGAGAGATGGTGGAAAGCAGAAAAAAAGAGAAGGATTAGAAGGAAAGAAGTAGGCAGCCACCCATTTTTCTAAAATGCCAGCTTTCTTCTCTTTTCCCTCCAAAGCTTTTAGTAGACAGAGCTGGAGTCCTCGGAGCGTTTCACCAGCATGTGATTTCCTTTCTGAATGCTTATCAGTCATTTAAGATGAAAGTACTGCTGTTGGCCAGAATATATGCTCCTTTCTGACTCACTGACTTCCATTATAACATAGTTATATGTTAAGCATTCACCTGGGGACTTGAGAAATACAGTGCTGCTTGAAAGTATGCGAACCTCTTGTGCAATATATTGTTTTAGTGCTCGCCATGATATTTTCATTTAATTACATATTTAGTCTTTATTATGTGCCAAAAGATGTTTATATGTATTAAGTCTATATGTAGTTTAAGACAAAATCGTGTTTGTAATAGTGCTTGTAGTCGAAAAACTAAATTTAGGAAATAGTGCAGGTTTAAAAATAACCAAGTTGGATTGTTAAATCAAATACCTGAGTAAAATCAGTTTAGTAAATATCAGTACTAAATGAACCAATCAAGGCCAGATCATTAGGGAAGAGTTTGGACAGGACACTGATGAACGGAAATGTGAAATCAGATTGGTGTTACCCATTATAGATGACTGCAAAACTTGCTAGAGGAATGGAGATCTCAGAGGATCTACAAAACCATCTCAAAAAGATTTTATTTCATTAGTTTACTGTGAGGCAGATCATTTGCAAATGGAGAGCATTTAACATGACGGCATGCCTAGTGAAAGCCCTTAAAAAATATTCTCAAGAGACAAGGAAAATAATAAATCAGATAAATGCCAAACCAAACATAACATCTGGAGAGTTGCTGAAAAATAAAAAATAATAAAAATACCCCCCTGCCAAAAACAAAATAAATTAAAAACTAACAATCAAACTACCCATCTAGAAACCAGCTGGACAAACCTGAAGATTGTTGGAAAACCATTCTCTAGAGAGATTTTTTGACACAATCAAAACCTTTATATCCACCACCAAAAGAACCTCAAGTAAAGCGAGGTGGTGGGAATGTCAGACCTGGGGCTGCTTTTCCTTCTCTGATTCTCGACAACTGCACATCACTAAGGGAACTATCAGTGTTGGGAAAGCTACTCTGAAACTGTAGTTTAACGAGCTACAAGCTAGTTTTAAGTTATTGTAGTTAAACTACAGTCAAGCTACCCTTTTTGAAAAGTAGTTAGCTACACTACAAGTTACTATCAAAAAGTAGCTAGCTACATTGAAACCACTTTGATTTTTTTTAACGATGTATATTATACATAACTGAATAAGTGTCTGAGGAATGTATTGAGTAAAATATTTTCTGTTTAAAACAATGCAATACAATTATGATTTCAAAGAGTATTGTTTTATTACAATGCTCAAATATCTCAGACTGTCAGGCTTTACTTGTCGTTTCCTTGAGAGACATGAACTAGGACAAAAGGTCATGGGTAATTAGTTGTTTCTCCATCTTCCGATTCTGCTGCCATGTCTTGCTCCATCATGAATTATATAGCATGGGTATATCGAACTTGAATTGTCAACCCACTTCTGTACGTCAGTGAACCGTAAACCGCAAGACGCGTGATTTAACAACAGGTGGCGATACTGCACATATTTTGTTTGTAATCTAATAATAAGAAGCTGCGCTCCTTCATTCATGACAGGCTCGACAAAACACAATGTAGCTTTTGCTCACGCTACACAGCTACTTGCTGCAAAAAGTAGTTAGCTACTTGAAAAGCTACTCTGTTTAAAAGCAACTGAGCTACTGCCAAGCTACTGAAAAATGCAGTTAAGTTAGTAGCGTCGCTACTTGTAGTAACTACTCCCCAACACTGGGAACTATGAATACTTAAGTAAGCCAGAATATTCTTGAACAGAACATCTGGACATCAGTCAAGGACCTAAAGCTGGGCCAAAATTAGGTTTTCCAAAAAGACAACTACCCAAGGTGTTGGAGCAAATCTACCAAAAAATGTCAAAGAAGAAAGATGTTTTTTGGATCGGCAAATTCAACGTCCTGATGTTAATCCAATCAAGATACTGTGGCAGGGCCTGAAGGGAGCTGTACATGCCTCACACCACTTAAACATTATTCAATTGCCTGACTTCTGTAGGAAAGAGTTCAACAAAAATTCAGTTAGACAGATGTCATTTTATGAGGTTAGTTTGATATTTTATTTAAAAAAACATGACAATCTATATAGGGTTCACAAACTTCCAAGCAGCATTTTTTATGCCCAATGACAGAAAACAAATCCACAAACTATAAATGACTATTAACTTTTGAGAATACAACCATATGCATTTTAGTCATTTAGCATTTGTCCAGCAAGTGCAGACATTTTCACATGCTAGAGCCCAGTGGGAAACAAACCCACAACCCTGGCATAGCAAGTACCTTCTGCTAACTGCGACACCATCATATTTTGATTTACCTGTATGCTTTTGATTGACCACTCGTCAGCTTTTCCTTTCAGCTGGTCTATTGCTGAGCATCGTAAGGGACTATATTTTAGCAGTGTTCTCGTCCTGCTCTTCTTGTCGTCTTTGTGAGATCTGGCTTCACTTCACAACGGGAAGAAGAGATCGGTTTAAAAAAGGGATAAGCAAATTAAAGAAGCAGTCGGATCGATATTGGCGTATCTAGAGCAGGTCACCATAACACTGCAAACAAATGAGGGGTCAACGCTATTTTGCTGCCAACATTAAGCAATTCACTATTGGATTCAGATCAGGCAACACATTTTAATTTTTGTAACTTTAATTTTTATGGCTAAATAATATACAGGTATTCAGTGAGATTAAGCCACTTACTGGAACCAATCATTTTTAACATTTGATGTGTTTGAAGTATTTTTTCTTTGAACAGGGATACCTAATCATTGATAGAATCTGCTCAAAGACACCATCCAGCCAAACCCAAATGATGACACACTTAAAACTAGTTAAGAACAAATGGTTTCCACTTACATGGAAATTTATACTGGGAAATAATCTCTTAAAAGTAGAGGTAAAAATGGAGAAAGGGCTTCACACTACAATGTTATTTTCAATTTAAAACTAAGTGTTTTTCCAGTCAAAGTGAACAACCTTTGTCATTATATACACAAAGGGACAAATCAGCACTTCATATCACAATTTGAAGATGAGCTTATCCATTTCAATCAAACCCAGCTAAGAGAAGTCCTACTAGGGATTCAAAATGTTCCTAAATTTTTGACAAACTGATGTCTGCTGTCATGTTCGTATCTGTTGATATGAATGTACTGGAGGAAAAGTAAACTTTTGCTTATCAAAATTGTAGTTTGTTGACCTACAACCCAGAGAAATAGCCTCCTGTTAGGCCAGCTGGCTAGAAATGATAGTTCTGTACAATGCCTCTTCACTCAGTAAACAACCCAGCTTCAGACATGTCATGTCAAGTACTAAACAAGTAGTCCAGATCTTGATAAGAAAAACTTAACACGATCCCAGGATAAAAATAACAGCATTATAATATTGGGAGAAGGAGCAAGAAATGACATATTACGAGGTCAAGCATCAATTCCTGTTTCTTACTGCAATTCTGGATTCTTTTTCATGACAGCATTGAGAGACCAGTCACAGAAATTCTTTATTAAACCAAGTCCATTATTATAATAAATGAAATGGAATTTCCAGATTATAGCAAATACAAAAGATCTGGTAATTTAAGGTCAAAACAGCTCCAGTATGAATTTGAAGGATTGTGGTTTAATAAGTAAACAAAATGTTGTACTGACACAAATAACAATGGTTAAAGAATAAGAAATGGTGGTGCTATACCTGAAAAATACATATTACATACAGTATGTGATTACACATCACTAAATACTATGATCTCTGTAATGGATTGTTAATAGAAGTTAACTCTGCAGTTGATTATGAAAATGTAAACCCTAGGACCATGCTCACTGTTGTAAACTCTGACAAATGCAAAAAAAAAGAAAATAACATGAAATACATTATTGAGGTAACAAACCAATGACATTGAGACCCTGAAAAAACCAGCAAGCACAAGCTGTTAGATCATGTCACTTATTTATCAAGCTCATGAGAAAGGAATTTGGCTTAGTATGAAAAAAGTAACCACTGCTTTTTGAATAACATTAGGTCTTAAACTGTTGTAAACTACTAACAGCCAATTTAACATGTTAACATCAACTTTAAATAACCTACATGAATGAATGAATAAATAAATAAATAAATGTTAATATTGCACCTGGCAGGGTCCGTGTGGCGTAGTGGGCCAAGTCATGATGGACATGGGTTCGAGGCTGACTATGGGGTCTTTGACTTACCCCAGGCCTCCTGCACGAGGCAGCGCAAAGTTGGCATAGCGCTGCTTGGGATTTGGGTTAGATAAATTAGATTATCTATCCTACCACGTCACGCTATCCAGCAACTCCTTGCGTTCAGATCGGGCGCCTGTAAATTAAATCACAGAAGTATACTCGGGGAACCTAATCATCCCGTGCATGATCCGACTAAAGGCTTCCGTGTTGGGTGAACAGTGTGAAAATAATCGTCGGTTCGGCTGACATGTGGTTGGATGAACCATGCGCGCCACTCGTCATCTCACAGATCTGTCCAAGGAGATGAGGAGCTGCCAATAAGCCAGGATTAGAGGGAATTGGGAAGAGAAAAATCACAAATCACAAAAAAAAGAAATATTGCACCTGGATTTTTAAAGTCTCTGATTATGACTGAGATATGTTTGTATCTCAAAAATGTTGCCAGAAAGCACAGAACATACAGTATGGCTGACAAAACTCAGGTAGCATTCTGTTTGCTTCTGTTGAAGAGACATTTTTGAAAAAGCATAAAAATGCCTAACAAAATGCACTCTCATCTTTAACTTGGCTTATGGTTACAAGCAACAATTACCATGCTTCCATCCTTACAATGCTAACCATCGCTTCAGAAAACAATGAACTTCTTGTGTGCCATGCACACCTACTGTTCCTTGTGTGGGCTGCAGAACTGGACCACAGCATACTTGCCACTGGTCATCCAACTGGAATCCTGAGTGCTGAGCTGTTCCCCCTGGCCTGGTTGAAGCCCTACCTGGACGTTAGCCTTCAGAGTCCTCAGACTGCACAGGGGGGCAGGCTGGAACCCCCTCAGTGCCCTATCAAATGGAACAGTGTGGTCCCACTCTCTGTCTCCTGTCAGCTTCCTGTAGTTCAGGTCCCCTTTGAACAGAACCAGGGTTGCCCCCTTTAAGGTGGCATAGAGGTCAGGGGCGTCACCGGCCATGTCGCAGTACTCATGAGGCATAGTCCAGAACGGGTGGTCATGATAGGACCAGACTCCCTCCCGCATGTAACTCTGCCATTGGACACCGCTCTTGGACATCCACTTGTGATTGGCCGCCATTGTCTGTCGGATAGTCCACTGAAAGTCATTTGCAGTGACGTCAGAGACAAACCAGGGGATAGACTTGCCATGAAATCGGACCTCTTTAGCCAGACCAGAGGATATCAGGAAGTCAGCCAGGACCAGGTCTGTGACCAGCTCAAAGCCTGCATTGTCCAGGACAATGTCCACACTACCCAGGGACGATTTGCCATTCTCCCCTGGTCTCTGGGTGAAGGTCAGAGCAGACCACACCATTTTGGAGTCATCCACCAGGATAAAAGACTTCAGATCAGAAAGAAATTCAATGGGACAAGACTTCTGAGAGTTCTCTACTCCAGCTGAGATAGACAGGTCACACTTGTTACCCCACAAAGAAACCTTTAAGGAATGGAAACAAGACATTTGAAACCCCATTAATTCTGTAAAAATGCTAACGTAACGTAAGTGAAGCACGAGTTTACACTGCCACAGCTATGATGACGTTTGTAGTATTCACCTGTAGTAGTTTGTGGAACACCTCCATGAGCTGTGTTTCTGAGAGGTCATCAATGTTCCTGTAGATTCCTTGTAGATATGTACACAGGGCTATAACAGCCTGCTGGGACTCAAAGAAACTCTGCGTCTTGCATTCATGAAACACGTCAAAGTCACTGATGGGAGGACTAGCAAAGACACAAAAAAGGGAAACATTAAGACACAGTAAGACAAAATGTTTTTAAGTGTTTAATATAAATGGTCAGTAAAGTGTTTATAAATAGCATATTAATAGTTTCCCAGTTAGTGATCATTTCAACCTGCTTTATAGTGGTTTATCAGGTTTAAGTGTTTAATATAAATGGTCAGTAAAGTGTTTATAAATAGCATATTAATAGTTTCCCAGTTAGTGATCATTTCAACCTGCTTTATAGTGGTT
>JACXGM010026776.1:0-14741 GCA_016801145.1 Umbra pygmaea
CAAATGACAGTTTTTTTGCATTTTCCATACTGTCCCACCTTTTTCAGAAATGGGGTTGTACTCTAACTTGCTCTGGATAAGAGCGTTTGCTAAATGACAAATGTAACAAATCACATTTTCAATTATAAACAGACCTGTCTTTGTTATCATCTCCACCTTTGTGTGTCCCTCTCAGATGAGTCCAGAGAACAATGCTTCTCCCTCTCATCCAGTACCGGGTTGCAGTAGCATCTGCAGTCAGTGTGGTATTTAATCAATTGTTATTTGAATTAAAACCCTAATAAAATGTAGGGTGTGACGCAGACAGACTTTGTTCTTTACCTGGAAAATCAGCCTTGGTTTACTCTGGATATGTGTGGACTGTTCTTTATAAGATATGAAGAGTAAATATTGGATTTTATTTATCAAATTTGCATAGCTACAGGCTACAGGGACACTCCAGCCATCCCTCACCTCTGTGAAGTTGGCACCCCATAAAATGAAATAATCTCCAAAACTATACCATTTGTTTGTGCTGCGTTTGTGCTGATTTGTGCCAAAAAACGAACGTTTGTGCTGCTTTGGTGTTTTTATTTTTTTGGTTATGCTATGTCACTCTCCACCCCATGTCGTTCAAATCGCTCCAAACCGGTGTTATTTGTTTGTGCTCGGTTTGTGCCGTTAAAACAAACAGTATACCTATTTTCCTTTCGCAGATATAACAAATTTAATTTGGGAGCTGTGACGTCACTCTCCACCCCATTTGGTCTAAATCCTACAAAAACGGTGTCCTTCATTTGTGCTTGGTTTGTGCTGGTTTTTGCCGTTACAATTAACATTGTTATTTCTAAAGGAGGGGATAGAAATACAAACATCATTTGAGGAAGTGACGTCACTCTCCACCCCACCTCATCTAAATCGCACAAAAACTGTGTCGTTCGTTTGTGCTCAGTTTGTGCTGGTGAAAGAAACTTTGCAATTACGATCCCCTCTTGAAACATTAAAAAAAACGTTTTAAGTACAGTTACATAACTGTCCACCCCATACGGTCCAAATCTTTGCAAAACTGTGCCGCTCGTTTGTGATCGACTTGTGCCGGTTTGTGCCGTTACAATGAACATTGTATCTTTTCCCCCTCCTTAGACTGTTAACTGTTTTGTGCCATAGAAAGAACCATCAAAAATGTTTCCATTCGTTAGTCATCACAAAATCTTTGGCGGAGTAGTGACGCCACGCAAGCAAGCCGCACTCTCCATCCATCTTCTCTACAAACCTGTGTGGTTCATTTGTGCTCGCTGTCATTGTTCTTTTCTTCATTAGTTATGGGAAGGTTTTTTTTAGATTTGTGCTAGATTTTGACATTTGGTCTGTATATAATCACCAATGCACTGTAATGTACTGTCACTACTCTGGCTGTAGGCTACGCGTGACTGATGCTTTAATTTTGTCCAATCAAAAAAGAAATTGGGTATCGTCTTAAATTTTCTGAATACTTTCAATAGCCTACAGACATTTAAAGTCTTTCTGACCCCTTAAAAAACATTTGTTTACCCTAAGCACTGCATAGTGGGAAAACAAAACAAAAACAGGAACAAGCATCTGGCTGTGAAAAAAGTAAACATGTGCTCTGAGATAAAATACTAAAAAAAGTACTAAATCATGTGTGCAGGTCAATACAATTTACAGGAAAATTTGAACAAATACGAAATTGACAGACATGTCAAAGATGTGAAACTTTTTGTAAATTTTGGGCAATCAGGTAAATTATCCTCCATTGGTCAGATTAATAAGAGTAGACCTATGACATTCCAACCCATTATCACAGCAGTTCATGGTATATTCACAAAATATTAATCTATTGATTTGTGTACACAGACACAATTTTCTATTTTTTTTCATGTCTCTCAGCACATTTCCAAATTTATTTCAATTGGAAGCATGATGATTAACATGTCAGTAGGGTAGATTTTTGCAGGTTGGTACGCTGGGGATGGTGTGTGTGCATACTGTATAAATGCGCAACTTTCATGCCAGTGTTCGCAAGTTCAAATCCAAACGGACACTTTGTGTGTTTTCTCTTTGTCAATGCCGCGGCATACAGATGCACAATTTTTACTTTCTATCATTACATTTACCATAAGCCTTACCCTAACCTTAACCACTCTGAAATTATATTTGTTATTTCTAAAGTACGGGATATAGATACAATGTTAATTTTAATGGCAAAAAAACAGCACAAATGAACAACACCATTTTAGTGCGATTTAGATGAGGTGGGGTGAAGAGTTTGCCTGGCTCCGCCAACCTACGTACTTCATTTTCCTTCAGTAATCCGTTTGGGTTTGCGGCATATTCCCTGGTTTTCTCCGAACAATTTTTTACTGGTCCAATAAGCGAACAGAGGGAGTGGCTGAGAACGATGAGGTGATGTCCTGTGCTAGTTTGAGTGTAGTACGTCACGACCAAACGTTAGCTATTGGTTATGGCAGATCCAATAATTTTAAACTTCAACAGAGTAAGGAAGTTAACACTTGTCAATGGAGAGTGGCCAGACTCTCTGTACAAATGAAATGTACATACGAGAGTCTGGTAGGACCAGGCTAGTGGAGAGTGACGTCACTTCCCCAAATTATATTTGTTATTTCTAAAGGAGGGGATATAGATTCAATGTTAATTTTAACGGCATAAACCAGCACAAACCGAGCTCAAACAAACAACACCGTTTTTGTGGGATTTAGATGAAATGGGGTGGAGAGTGACTTCACAGCTCCCAAATTAAATTTGTTATATCTGCGAAAGGAAAATAAATACAATGTTTGTTTTAACGGCACAAACCAGCACAAACCGAGCACAAACAAATGACACCGGTTTGGAGCGATTTGAACAACACAAGGTGGAGAGTGGCGTAAACAAATAAAATTATGTTCAGTATCTCAAACACCAAAGCAGCACAAACGTTAATTTTTGCGACACAAATCAGCACAAACGCAACACAAACAAATGGCATAGTTTTGGAGATTATTTAATTTTATGGAGCGCCAACTTCACAAAGGTCCCTCAAAACCTCCCAAAAATTTATTCCAACATCATAGTCACAAAAAACACCTTTTCAATGCATTCTGAACTTCCTAAAATGGCCTCCGTAAGTTTTTAAGTTCACACGCCAGTGACGTCACTGGCGAGTGAATGAAACTACAGGGTAATGATGGGCGATTCATGAACGATTCGTTCATTTTGAACGAATCTTTTAAAAGACCGGTACGTACGATTCATACTGGATTGTTCACTTCATTCATTTTCGCACAGGCACATTACTTCTATGATCCAGTTTACTGCTCGGTACTAGTATCTGAATCGTTCAAATTGTTCATTTTTGCGCAAGCGCATTACTTCTATGATCCAGTATACTACTCGGTACTAGTATCTGAATCGTTCATATCGTTCATTTTGACGCAAGCGCATTACTTCTATGATCCAGTATACTGCTCGGTACTAGTACCTGGATCGTTCATTTCGTTCTTTTAGGCGCAAGCGCATTACTTCTATGATCCAGTATACTGCTCCGTACTGGTACATGAGTCGTTCATATCGTTCTTTTTGGCGCAGGCGCATTACTTCTATGATTCAGTATACTGCTCGGTACTAGTATGTCGTACTAGTACATTGCCCGGTACTGGTACATGAGTCATTCATTTCGTTCTTTTTCGCACAGGCGCACTACTTCTATGATCCAGTATACTGCTTGGTACTAGTACCTGGATCGTTCATATCGTTCATTTTGGGGCAGGCACATTACTCTATTATTAAATACGATGTAGTTATTGGATTTGCACATGCTTTCTCATCACTGTAGACTGACTTAACTAGTCCAAACAAATTACTAATTTGACAAATGCACCTTTTTCATAGTTTACATATGGATCTGTTGATCCTATTACAGGGTTATGTACAAAATAAATATTTTAAGCTTTATGTTAATTGTTTTTCTTTCGAAGTCATGACGCTGGATATTTAAAATAATGGGTTTACTACACACGTATGTATCCGTATTAGGCTACTGCTTGGCCACTGAACGCCTTTGTTATAATGAATTGATTATACGGTAGGCTGTTACATTTTGCCTATGCGCACTGCCTCAAATGAACAAATGTTTGAATAATATAAAGTTCAGGCTGCGGGATGGAAGTGAACAACACATTTGACAGCTACACTTATTTTATTGCCTCATATGGAAAACTTTCTACCAGACGTCGTAGTTAATTATCTTAAATATTTTTGGATTTGCGCAGGTGCATTACTTCTATGATCCTTTATATGGTTAATTTATTTCGTTATTTCCTTCTTTTTTGCGAAGGCTTATTTCTATGATTCAGTACATACGGTACGTATCAGTATACTGGTTCTTTTCGTTCATTTCGATCTGCGCATGCGCAAATGAACGATACGTATCAAAATGATTCGTTCACTTGAATGAACGAGATTCAAAGATACGATTCAGTAAAAAGAATTGAACTTCCCATCACTACTACAGGGAGGAGATCAGTTAACTTCCATATGTCTTCTCGTCACACCCCTGAATCAAGTTGATTGAATACTAAAACTGCACATTTTGTGCGGGAAAATTACACATTTAATTCTTCCATAAATTGATTTTTTCAAAAATAGCAAGTTCAAGTGAAGAAATACCTGAAGAGCTGGACAATTTCAACTTTGATCAATGTTATTGATTGGTAATATCTAACCTTATGTTAGAGCTGGAATACAATGAGGAAGAAATATGGGAAGGGCTCCTTCTCTGCTACTGCCCACTGGGCTCGAGCTCTCTTGATGGCAACAGAGACAGAAAATGTTTTATTGTTAAGAGTGGGACAAGGAAATGTTTTTGCTTTCAACCATCTCCAGCAAAGAAGATTAGTAAATCTGTTTGTTAGATCAACTGAGTTTCCATGCTGGCAAGGACAATATTTTGGAAACGTTCTATTCATTATCCTAAATGAACTGGACAAACCAGCCAGGCCCACTATGACTAACAGGTAAACATTGGATTCTTTTGTGTAAATAGTTGTAAATATAGCAGATAAATGAATAATACACATTTACCAGATATTGCTAAACATGTAAAAAATGTTAACCAGATAGGTGATTGACCTACTTGTGCGAAGGAGGGAGAGGGGGATAAGACAGGAGAGACAAAATGTGTTAGTTTAGGCCATTGTGAAATAAGCTATACTTTTGAATAAAAATAAATAATAAGAGGTTTACCAGGGATTTGAACCGGGGTCTTTAGCATGTGAGACAGCATCAGCCTGCAAAGCCATTTCAACATTGAGCCAGTGTGTATGCTTTGAATAGATGCATTTCTTGTCAAATGTTGAATGTAACTGAAACATGTAATTAAAAAAAGTCTAGGTGAGAATCCTCAGTTTTTCTAGAATGTCTTGAATAAGAAAGTTGAGTAGAAGACAGTTGTATTTGATATTGTATGATCATGATGGAACAATAGTCATAGGCTTGAATATCTTTCAAGCTACCCACTGGCCCTAGATATTTAGTCAGAGCTCAAAGTTAGTTCATTCATTTAAGTTCTTCCATGACATTCAAATTGGCAAATTCTTTCAAAAACAAGCATGAGATTATTCTTAAATGTATAACTTTATAAATGTACAGTCATACTTGTTTCTTCTTTGAAATTAAATAAAAAAAATATAGGCCTACAAACATGTTTGCTTCAGAATTGACTGCTGAGTGTGACTGTGGCCACTTACATGAGAACAATGGCAACTTCACGAGAATTCTAGACCTTAGTGCCTGACTATGAACCCTGTAATATTCTGTTAAACATTTCATATCTGTTAAATTCAGAAATGTACAACAGTGGGCTTGTAGTGCTTAGCCCTAATAATCTTGGTAGTGATCTGGAAACACTTTGAAACATGTCTTTTCTTGCAGTGTTTTTCTTTACTACATAGTCCTGGGTGAGAGTAACGCAGGATGAAATGTTTTAAGAAACACAGCCCCAACTATAGCAGATTGCTTAGTTTTGACATTGCACGCTTCGTTTCAAATGCAATTGTGCACCCATACAGATCAGGCTAAGCCAAGAGTGTGTGTGTGTGTGTGTGTGTGTTTGTGTGAAAGAGAGAACAGAGTTGAGTGGGTCAACCTGAACTCTGGTGTGTGTGTGTGTGTCTTTGTGTGAGTGAAGGTGAGTTTGCTGTATGTTAGAAATGAATTATGGTTTTGAACATGTTTTTATTTTTTCGTGCCTTGCATGTTGATATGTTTAACAACTTGGGGTAATAAACTTGTTCATTTTTGTGAACTGAATGTTCAATATTTGGTTGTCAGCACAATTTCTATTGAGAGACTACTTAATATTTTTTTTCAATTTCTAACAGCACTGAATGTCACTCCATAATTTGAGACATTTCCAATTTTAGCTACATTTACTACTGACATATTTTGCCATATCATGAATTTCATTGTTTTAGCAAATTAATACTAGCTATAACCCATTCCAGTAAGGCAATATCCATAATCTTCTACATTATTTTTTTTGATATTTGCAGTTAAGTGTAAAATGTGTTGGTGTGCCTCAAAATGTCTCATCAAAGTGTGCAGTGTTATGAAAAAGGTTGAGATCCACTGAACCACTCATTTAAGTGTAATACTCACAACAATAATACATTTGTATAGTAGTATTATTCCAGAGTAAGCACATTTAAAAGTGTGATTTTAAGTGTGTATTCACAGGCACACATTCCTCATGATCTGTGTTTCATTTTGGTTTTGTTAGTGTTGTTTAATCTTCACCCATCTTCTATTTTTACCTTTGACATTAAATGAGCTACATATTGAGTTTTGTTTGTTGAATTTTTCACTGTAAAGTTAGAGAAAATGTCCATAAAATATTTAGAGTAATAGGGGAATGAATTGTAGTGTTGTCATGTCCTCTGTTTCCCTGCTAAATTGGGCTAATTTTGAAATCAACTTGCACGTATATTGGTCGAGGTTGGCAGTTTTTTGGGCTATTTATTGTTCTACAGCCACCATGGAATTGCTTTTTAATTTTTGTATATATATCTTTTAAATAAAACATTTTTACTGTGATCTGCTGATGCTGACTATCTGCCATTGCTGAGTGAGGGAGCAGTAAAAAGGAACAGGAAGGTCGGTGGAGTGTGTGTGCGCGTGTGCGCGTGTGCGCGTGCGCGTGCGCGTATATGTCTTCAGAGCACTGCAGGCACAACAGACAGCTGAGTGAAGGAGAGCACAGACAGCACCTTGCAGTTATAGTACACCCGCAGATAATGACAAGTGATTTGTCATTATGTGTCAAGACCACTTTTTATTTGTGCTAGTATTCAGGCTTTGCAAGTGGGTTTAGGGATGACATTGGGCTCAATGTTTCAGCATTGGATAGGGAAGCAAACTGACTAGAAATTTGACCAGCACAAATAATACACATTCTGATCAACAGAGTGACTCCACAAAGTCCCCGCACTTGTCAGGTCATCTGCATCAAAACACAATGTTGACATCACATTTTTCAAAATACAATGGCAGTGTACACAGTTTATCGACCGCATTAGCTACAAAAGCCCTTTATATTCTACCGAAATTGTATTCTTGTTTCTGTCCTCTGCATTTGTTTATTGGTAAACACTCAGTCATGGTGCAATCTGTATTGAAACGTTTGCTTTGGAAGTGTTCTTCTGCAAAGTGTTCGCTCAGCAACCTCAAAGGACTTCAGACATTATGCTCAAACCCAAGCTCATGCAGACTGAAACCTAGAGGCTCTAACAACTTCTTGTACTGCAAATAGCCCTAGGGTCCCCAAATATCCCAGGTTCTCTCTCCAAACATACATTTTCAATTCTTATATTTAAGTAATTTAGCAGACACTCTGATCCAGGGCAGCATAGAGTAGTGGGTGTATATTTTTTAATAGATTTTCCTAGTTCAAACTGTGATCCAGTTTCTCAAAAGCACCTCTACTCAGTAGAAGTGTACTGGGTTACACCCAAATGCTAGAGCACTTGTTGAAAGATATTTGACATTAAAGGAGATATCCAACCTAACGCATTCTTATGGCGATTCGTCCATAATGGAAATTTCCCTGCATTACGTAGACAGACTTACGATATGGCCATTGAAATGTGAGCATCGTACGTGCTGAATTGTACCAGAACATTTCCAAGAATGTACCAATTGGTTACAATTTAAAGTACTTGGGGAACATTTAGTTCAGCCGTTACATGCTACATTAGTGAGGTTACCGTATGAGGCTTCATGTTTCCCTGACGCCGGAAACGTACATGTGTAATATTTTTTTACGTATCGCCATGAGAACAGCCTGTACATACTTGTGGAAGTTAGGTAAACAACAACAGGTCATTCAAAGCAATGCTTAAATGGCTTTGATTAAATGTTTAGTCAGCTCACAAAAATGTAAAATATTTTTAGATATTTTATACTATTACTCAAATTATCCTGTAATTTTCCCAGTGCTTGTTTTATCACATGAACAGAAATGTAGTGAACTGTGTAAACGTTTACTATATGACATTTTTGACATTACTCGTTTCCACTAACAGCAAAGTAAGCTTGAAACCAAGAAACTGAAATGAATCATGTTAAATGCATGTTGCTTACCAAAAACAATTGGGCTTCCCGTGCTTTGTGTTTCATGGTGACATTCAAATATTTATTTCAAGCGATGTGCTGTAGGAACATTGGAAAATCATAGATATTTGTCATTGTTCCCCATAAATTATATTTCCCATCCCATTAGCTGGCAATTGTTATAGAACTTACGACATCCAGATTCAGACCTGGCCAGAAGTTACACTCCCAATATATGGTCATTAGTCTTGTTGATCCTACTATCATTTCCAGAACCTTCCTTTTTTATGGACAACTGATATACTCTATTAATATGTGGTAGAGTCCTGTTGTTTTTACAATGGGAACATATCATGTGAAAGTATAATTTTCTTATTCCTGTGAAAGCTTATGTACTATTATAGAAATAAATTTGTTTTTATCAACTGAAGGTGTGAATACGCTTCATGGAATAGTTTGTTGTAGCTGGTGCGAATGCATCCACACCATTAATGGGGTACCTGAGACTCCATCAACAAGACCAGTGGATAAATCTATTCTTACGATGCCTATAGATATTCTTACAATGCCTATAGATATTCTTACAATGCCTATAGAGGCCCATGCCAAACCTCTTTCAGATATGTTGTCCAAGGAATTCTGTGACTGTGAGTAGTGTCACTGTTGAATTTCTATTAGGTTATTTCACCATTTGTTTCATGCAACGTGACACCACCTCTTTTCAATACAGTTGATCAGGTTGTTGATTGTGTCTTCTGAAATAATGTCCCACTTCTCTTCAATGTCTACGCAAAGTTTCTGTATATTAGCGGCAACTTCAACAATCTGCCATGTGATTTCAAAGCATTCCAAATATGCTCAATGGTTGTCATTTCTGGTGAGTATGCGCGCCATGAAAGAACTGGGGCATTTTAAGCTTTCAGGAATTCTGTACACATCCTCTCAACATAGGAGCCTTATCAAGCTAAAACATGAAGTGATGGTGGCAGATGGATGACATGACCTCGGGATCTCTGTGCACTCAGTTTGACTAAAGATCTTTTAGTTCCATGAGGACTGTTTCAAACAACAACTCCATCCTTTTGAGACATTGCTTAACACAGATACCCAGCAGAAAAGGTGGTATGCTCAGGTGATTATCCTGTATTAATACTGTCCTTAACTAGTGAAAATGCTTGAGTGAAAAATTATTCACTTGTCAAATAAAGTTACAGAATTGTAACAGAATTGTGAACTTTACACAGTAAATAATTATTTCTTACATTTTATACAGTAGTGTTACAGAATCCCTGTTTAAATATTATAATAAACTGGGTCATTTAAAAACATACTACTGATTTGCTGTAAGCCAAGGTATATGCAAATAGGCATTATGGGGTTTGTTGGCCAATATACCATTGGTAACTGCTACATCCAGGCAGAAGCGTCATGCACCAATTTTTTTAGGGGGTGCAGTGTGCACAACACATGCAAACATGTGCCCATAAATAAAGATATTAAAAAGAAAATCCACTTGGCTCAAAAATCTGAGGGGGCACGTAGTGATTCTGGCAATATACCACACGTTTTTGAAGATATAGCACTAAAGTAACTCGTTTTTGTGTGCCATGAAACAGCGATGGATCCTAAGTCATTACTATTCAATTTGAAGTTTCACATCCTGAATTAACAAAATGGTGTGCTTAGGTAATTAAGAGGCCCTGGTGTGTTTGCCCCGAGGGTTGGAGTAAAGAGTGTTCCCACTTGTGATGTGTTATGCATGGAATTCTGTTATGTACAGTGAAAGGTAAGCCTAATGTGTAATGTTGGCTATGAAAACAGAGTATTTCATTAAACCTCAAGATACTAAACGATATTGACTTTGTAACATTGCTAGATAAGCTCTCATGTTGGAATCAACTTTGTTTGCCCTACGTGTACCTGTATACCTCAAAATTAAGATGAACTGATCAAAGATATGGGAATGTTGCATATGCATAACAAAGCAAAACAAACCATATTTTAACTTTTCACAACAGATGCAGGATATCCCCCAATCTTATTCTAAAACTAGAGTGTATTTCTTACCTTTCATAAAAAGGTGACAAACACTAGTTGCAACATTTTCCTGACAATTAGTTATTTGCATACTGTCATTCATCAGAAGTTGGGTTTAGGACGTCTTGGGTTGGAATGTATTTATTTTCCTAGATGTCAATACTTAGAAAGAAAACTCCTCAAAATGTCACAGAAATATATGACAAAAAGTAGAATATTTAATTTCTCACTTTGAATTGATTTTTTAACTATTTATCCTGAATTCTGACGAAAACAATCGCCATTTTCAAGCACAGATAAATGAAGTTATTTCTGTCCACCACATAAACTGTTGGCAGCCAGCATAAAAACATGTTAAACTGTCCTCTAAATGGTTTTGAGGTTTACATTGTTTCCATTTCCTGTTATTGTTTAAAGCATGACTAATTCTAAGTGGCAACAACAACCATGTCGATGCAGGTCCAAAATAAGTAATCAAGCTAAATGTCAGAGAGATGTAACCTTTTAAGGGAACTAACCTTTGAGGCAAAGTGGTGAGATGAAGTCATTTAGTAGTGCAGCACGTTAGACCTGTGTCCTAATAAGTACTGGTATGGAAAGGAACAACAATGATTTCTTGTTTTAAAAAGTAAAACATTTACCTTGTAGTTTATTAGTAAATCCATGAGCACTATTATTTCAGCTGAAACAGTAACTGGGTCTGCCATTCTGAGCTGCCCTTAGGTAGATGATATAGAGTTTAATCAGTAGTTCCCCTTGCTAATCTCGAGGGAACCACAATGCTCTGTCAATGGAAACAAGATTTAAGTATTGGCCAGTTATTAGATGGAGGAGTTGAACATGCTACAACTTGGGAATGGATGGACACCTGGCAGTCTGCAAAATTCTAAAAAGCTTTGATGGCACACGCATGGAGAAGAACCACCAGTGTGTTGCAATAGTGCAGACAACTACACTGCAAAAAATGACACTCCAAAAATAAGTAAACAAAACGACGAATACAAGGTACTTCTTGCTTGTAATAAGTAAAATAATCTGCCAATGGAACAAGACAAATTTAACTGATTTTCAGGGCATATTTACTAAAAACAAGTGTTATTATCTTATACAAATATAGCTTGTTAAGTAGGGTTGGGCATCGGGAATCGTTTAAAACAATTACAATTCCATCGGAATCGTTTGGAAAACTTTGTTTCGAATCTGACGATCGCTTCCAAAATGCGCAATTTTTACGTTACGTAGCAGCCAGCCGTCCATCGTACTGCCAGGCTCTTGTGTTTTCAGCACCACAACGGAGCACACAAAGCGCCGCTCAAAGGTGTGGCTTCATTTACTTTAAAAAATCCCAATTCGGCACAGTGCAACATCTGTGATGTATGTATTTCATGCATTGGAGGATGCACTACAAATATGATTCAACATTTGCCGAATTGCTAAAATTGTGTATTTTCTCTCGTAGATAGATACAACGCATTAGGCAAATTGCTAACATAAGTAACGTTAGCAAACCTACTGCTGTTAATGTTTAACTGCAGCGTGAAAGTCCATTTACGTTAGCAGTCAATGGAAAAATGACAGCTGATAAAGTGGAAGAGTGCCACAAAAGTAACAGCTTATGTGGTGAAAAAGCTGCATCCCTTTCTGTACGTACACACCGCCACAGACTTGAGCTTCCAAAGAAGCTCTGGACGCCCTGTCAAGGACGCTTGTCAAAAAAAGTATAGGAAAGCTTTAGACGCTTTGGCCGCTCTGACGTGGTATGATCAGACTGTAAATAATAGGGCAGGACTAGCATACGTAGCCTTAAATATATTGTGAGCAAATGAATTGCATTCCCGCTTAAATTGAGGGAACATATTTCCAATAAGAGTTGAACTCATCTTCATATGTGTATCACTGGATCATTATGGATCATCGGGAAGTTGTTGTGTTTGGTGCTGCTTTATTGTATTTGCGCCGAAGACGTCGATGTCGGACTCGGAGAGTTGGGTTCATGACACACTCCACGACCGTCATCAAAGGATGTCTACATTTCGATTGGTTGCTGGTCGTTAGCCGCTGAACCACGTCATAGCACATTACCATGAAGTTGAACAAACTTCAACTTTTCTGCTTGACGCTCTGGTCGCTCAACACGACCAAAACGCCCAAAACGCAATGCCGACTGATTTTGCCGGTCCTTGCAGCTGAGAGAAGCTGGCTTCCATTGAAAATGACTTCTGGTATCTTTGGAAGCTCAAGTCTATGGCGGTGTGTACGTACAGTTAATGTGTCCTCGCCTACACTTAGTGAATGACAATCTGTACTGAACATTTGTGCATACTGCCTGAGATGTATAAACATAAAATGTTTTTAATGTGGAGTATATATGTTAGTCCAGATCAGGGGTGTAAGTTTTACATAATGTGTCATACATTTCGGTTTGGTTGCAGTTATGCAAATGCATCATCATCATCATCTTGTAGAGATTTTTTTTATCAACACCCACAGCTCCCAAAACTGTAAACCAGCATTGAATGAAAAACAAATCTCTGTGAAATAAGCATGTAACTCCAGTTATCAAAGAATCAGAATCGAGAATTGATAAGAACCGGAATCGAAAGAAATAATTGGAATTGGAATCAGAATTGTTAAAATCATAACGATGCCCAAACCTATTGTTAAGTAAATACGTCTTATTTTAAGGTTTTTTGACTTGAATACAAGATACATATAGTTTTTGCCAATGGAACAAGATTTTTAAGACAGGATTTTTTGCAGTGTACAGAGAAGATCCTGCGTAACTATCTGGGTGACGTACACTATGAATGATGTAAATGATGAACATGTAGGAAGCTGTTTGTGTATAATGACAGAGTGTTGTGCAGGGTCAACTCTGATGGAGAGGTCTCAGATAGGACAGGACCTGGAGGATTACCAGCTTTGGCACTTCAAGGTTGTGCTATTTATACCAAGAGAATTACAAATGTCAGACAAGCTTAGTTCTAATTTAAACACTACCTCAGAATAATTTAAGGGTGCTTTTCTCAACAATTGATGGCCTGCTAAATTCTTACCTAACAAACCTATGCAAACATTCCTCATCTAAATTAATTCATAGCATCATGAATAAAATATCTCACATTAGGATGGGTATAAATGAAGCTACATTTGATAAGAATGTGTAGTAACCCTTTGACACGTAGGGACACACCTGTTTGATCTTGCTAGAGGGTACCTGAAGTGTAAGGTCACACAAGTGTGATTGAAACAACCTCAGACGTTCTCCCAAATTACATTCTCAGGAAACTAACTTGAAAACATGAATTACATTATACGCCAACGTATTTGGGGTCTTTTTACGTTTCTGCTGCACGTTTTCCTATTAGACTATATTTGTCCTTCTATTTCGTTGCAACTGCATGTTTTGTTTCGCAGATTCTTGCAAGAACATTCCACACATTCCATAGCGTTCAAAATTATACTACAACATTCACAGTTAAGATTAGACATGAGATTACTAACGGTTAAGGTTAGGCATGAGGTTACAAAAGGTTAAGGTTAGCCATGAGATTACTAACATTTAAGGGTAGGCATGACATTACTAATGGTCAAGGTTAGGATTAAGGTTAGGGTTAACATAAAAAAAATCTCAATCGCCTGTCTGCATCACGCTAAAATGGAGAACAAAACACGCACAAAGTGTCCATCTGGATTTGAACTCGCGAACACCGGTATGAAAGTCACAGATATATAAGCCTGTCCACCTTCCCCGACCCCCGCCCTAGCAAAATCTAAGCTACTTACATGTGTAGTGGAAGTTTAAAGTGTTTACAGTACAGATATGCAGATATTAAGGGCTTTCACCTGGTTGGCTACCCCACACCTATTCCTTCCCGGAGTTGCTTCTTTAGAGACTCATATACAGAGGATGCAGGGAGGTGTGAAGCATCACCCCTCTTCCTTGAAGACACAGCCTGAATGTAAAGACCAACGGAACACCTAATGTAAAACACCAGCCAATGGACCAAATAGTATGATATTTGATGTTTTCCTGACTGTCCCATAAAGGGAAACTTTGGTATACACATACCACTGTGTTGCACATGTCATGTTCCTCT
>JACXGM010026777.1:0-14742 GCA_016801145.1 Umbra pygmaea
AAGGGTTATACCACTGCGCATGCGCACTCCCCACACCACAACACAGCATTAAAAAAAAAACCAGTTCGGCTTTCCCTTCACCCGGACACGCTCGGGACACTTTGACCCGCAAGGACACGGCGCGTCTACACGAGGAAGGGCAACGCAAGGGTTAATGGATTTTATGTCAATCAAGTAAGTGTCGTTCTGGTGAATTAGCGTTACCCGGATGTGAAAAGAAGCAGCCTATGTCAGACAAAGTTGTATAATTATGCTTTCCTGGAGTGTAGAGAAATAAATCAAATGTCTGTGAACATTTAGACAGCCTGGCGATTCGGGAATTAGATAGAAGTCAGCGTCTGGAACACTGTTTTGAAGGTCCTGAAATAGCTCATGATATTTGTACTGTCACGACCAGCCCCGTAGAGGCTGTAGATCCTTCCCCTTTTTGTGTTCAGTTATGTCTCCTGTGTTTCTGTCTTACATTCTCAGTGTTTTTTAGTATATTTATGGTGGTTTAGTTTATGTGTTGTGGTCTGTGGTTCCCCCTGGTGTCCCTTCTGTGTCTTGCAGGTGTTAGGGTTGTATGATGTCATTATTGTGGGTCCTTGTATGTGTTGATTCGGCACCGGTGTTTCCTATTGTCTCTGATGTAATTTGGTATTTAGCCCTCATGTTTCTCTTATTCCCCTGTTCGTCAATGTATACTGTAACGTGTCTCGAGTTTATGCTCATAGTTATTGCCCGGTGTTGCCCCTCGTGGCAGTCTTTTGTTTCATGGGAATAAATCATTTTGGATTATTGAAACCTTCGCGCCTGTCTCTCTCTCCTTTAGACAAGGGATCCGTGACATGTAGTGATAGTTTGGAAAAAATGTGGTTTTACGGTGAAGTTAGATTACATTTTTTATCATTTTCACATAACGAATTGTTTATACCAATAAAAAAACTATGTTCCATTTTATTGCTGGGACCCTTTGGATGACGAATCAGAGAAAGATATCTGACTGTAAGGATATTTTATTTCAGTCGTGGATGTATGACCTGAAGGAACGGGTTGTTTACAATGCACTGACGTCACATTATTATGTGGGTTTTTATTCTTGTCATAACTATTATAAATCAGATATTTTCGCAAAATTCAGATGTTTCTATGCTTTCTTTACATGTCAGACCTGAATATGCAGAGTAAATTCTGAACATGTGAGCAGTGATTCTAATCCATTTTCCTATCCTTTTTTTATTTTTTGCCAAAACATCCCACTGGCAGGACACTGATCCTTAAGATGTTAATGTTTCATTTTAACATTTTTTTCTAAACAGAGTAAATCTTCTTTTATATGTATAAGATTGTTTAACCTCTTGGGGCTCAGTATCCCGCCAGCGGGATATCCCCCCCCCCATAACAACTGGACTAGAATCCTAGTTCACAAGTCCATTATTTAGGTTATATATACATTTCATATATCTACAGAAAACTTAGACACTCAGATATGTAGCAAATGTCTCAATTGTTCAGTAGCTATAACAAAAACCATAATTCCACCTCTGAATGTGAGCTATGTGCCTTGTACACATGCATCTCAAATAAAATTGAATGTTGACTAGAAACACGGCTTACAACCTCATCTTTTAGGATTCAAATACAAGTCTTATATCTTTACAAAGCTTAAAAAGTCAGGAATCTAGCAGATGTCTCAGTTTTACAATAGCTGTAATGGCCATATTATAACACAGCATAATGTGAGGTATGTGTCTATTAAACAATGACATTATTTTTTTAGCCTCATAGAAAATACAATGTGGAATAAAATCAAAGCCCACAAATGCAATATTTAAGTTATAAAAGAAATGTCCCATATGTCCTTAAAGCGTAGGATCTTGGGATTCTAGCAAATGTCTCGGTTTAGTGTAGCTATAAAATTCAAAACGTTAGGAGTGACAATGTTAAAGGCGTCCCATCATCTCACGCAGCCACCTAGCAATATATAGCCCAACCACATTGAAAAAATAACATGTTGTACAAAACATATAGTACTTACAGTTGAAAATCTTTGTTTTTGTTCATGAAAGAGTCCCAGGAATGACATAAAGCATAGTTTTCCCAGGTAAAATCCATCTTCTTATGTGAAAATGACAATTTCATGACTGTACATTTACGAGAATCTATTTTGAAACTAACCACAGGCCTTTTGTTTATTAAGCATGGAACACGTTTCGGAACCGAATACGTATGTTCAAAGTGTGTTAGCCTCTCATACTTCATATATGTCATCCTTTAGAAACAGAGATGTTATACAAGTGCAAGGTAATCCTTTTTAACCAAAGTTAGACAGAGATATTGGAATTCAGATATTGGTAGTCTGTCTGCTGACCCGATGCAAACGTCATCACGTTGTGTTTCCTGTGAAAATATACTTTTATTATCAAAACTATAGCTTATTTGCTGTTCACCTGATCATTCCAAAATTTAAGATGTATGTTGCAATCCCCTGGAACACATGATTAGACGTGATTCCAGGACCCTATCTCAATATATGGCATTGTAGTTGTCTTTCAATGAGGATATAGAAAAATAAAAACAGAAAATAATTATCCATTTTCTTTATTTCATCTTGTGCCATATTCACTGTGTACATTTATTCGAAATACATTTTACATTTCCAAAAAGTCTTTCCTTTTAAAAAACATTAACCATATGTATGTACTTGCTTCAGGTCCAGTGCTACAAGAGGTTAACTATGGGTATGTTTTTATAAGCAGAATTTGACAATCGGGGGCCGATCCAAAACAAGTTAAACCAATATTTTGACTTTCATAGAAGGATAAAAATATTTATAGCTGTTGATGACAGCATGGCGGTGTGGTTATCCCTGGTGGCCAGATGATAGATTACATGTGAGGTTATACTTTTAATGTTTCATTTTAACATGTTTTTCTAAACAGAGTAAAACTTATATATATATATATATAAGATTGTTTAAACAAAGATTTTGCTTTGATAAGTATCTAAAATTGCTTATAGCTGTCGATGACCACATGGTAGCATGGCTAACCCTGGTGGTCAGATGGTAGATTACATGTCATTTGTAAAGGGTTTATAGTCTTAATAATGTCTTACATACTGGTGATATAGACATTTTTTTTATTTTAATTTAAATGTTCAGACAGGTTTTTCAACAGATTTCTAATTTTAAAAATGTTACCAATTTTTTTATTTTTTTAACTTCTATTATGACCAGACAGAATTGTTTGATGACAATGTTTTCAAAGACATAGGTACATGTAAGTATATTTCTGAATAAGTTTATATTTACCATAGCAAATAGTATAAAATGTAATTTATACTTTAAACCATTTGATTCCAGCTAACCTGGAGCCGCGGTATAGTCAATACGGTGAGATTCTACATTGTTTATTGTTTATTATTTACTTGGGACAGTGCACATTATTCAACAATCTTACACTTCTGTACAGACTGTAAATGAGCCAGATTATAGCATAGATGCTAGTTTTCATCTGTAGTCCCAAACCTAGCCTGTATGTTTTTAATGGCCGGGGAAACCGGAGCACCTGGACGAAACCCACGCAGACACAGAGAGAACATGCAAACTCCACACAGAAAGGCCTGGGATGACCAGGGTTCAAACCCAGAACATTCTTGCTGTGAGGCCACAGTGCTACCCACTAGGCCACCATGCCTGCCCACATCACCTACAGCAGGATCATGTGATTTTAGCTGACGTGGAGCCACGGTATAGCCGATATGACAAGAATCTACAGCAGTGCACATTGAAACTTTTAATACTGCATTCATAGCAGACACTCACACAGATACATTTATTAAACTATTATAATTTTACTATTATTGTTTAATCAAATTTATTTTGATTTCCATTGTATTTCAGATTCTGACAAAACTTCCAGTTACAGTTCTGCTGTACCACCCACCTTTTTACAACCAATGAAAATCATAAATGTTGTTAAGAATAAATTAACCTTAAGGATTGGGCTCTAATTGTGAAATTCTGCCTGAAAAACATACCCAATAATAACCAGTTAAGGATCACCCCTGCAGTGTCAAATTCTGCCTAAAAACATACTCACTGTTCATCACAAGGGGTCCCGCCGCTGGGACCTTTTTGCGCACGTCACATACATTGATTAATTACATATTGTAAACATGCGCGAAACCCTTCATGTTATATACTGCTAGAACGGCAAGGATCTTATCTGTAAAGATATCCAACCGGTTTTTGCCAAAAGCAAATTATATAGATACATGGATTGCATAAACTCACCACTACAAAATTGACTACCGCATTTTCGGCACTGCTGATGCGACGTATATGTGATCAATAAACAAACATTTCTCAACCTAGCCACGAAAGCCATATGGCATTTTAAAGCCACTATTCAGACCTTTACAAAAATGCTAGCCTTTTTGTTCTAGCCCTAACAGGCACGAAACAGTCCATCAGTATATTGCCGAAAACGTTTTCACATTTTGAAATCAATACAAGAACTTTTCCATATTTTGTATGATTTGTATTATAAATCGTGGTGTCTGGTCAACTATTTCGACTTGGCATCTACTGGAAAAATAACGTGTCCCAGTTTATTAAACTGGGTCTCACGTGATTCAGCTGGGATTTAACTTTCCATAGAGGGGTCACATGTTGAATTTGGCCAATCGGATCGTGAGATATTTGAACGCATATTGAAATAGACCTGCTCGTTGCTATTTTCAACATTACGCACTGTAGCGCGCAACGCACACACAGCTCTTGTTTATCAAATGAACCGGACTAACTAAGTAAAAACAAATGTTTTTTTGATGGAATGTACAAATTTAGTGATATTTTAGTGAAATTAAATTTATTTTGCTCTCTGGTACCTGATAAAAGTCAAATGGCACTTATTGTGCCCAAATGTCTAAATTTCAAAAGCCGCCTAGGACTCCTTCAACTAAAACCATTATAACTTTTGTTTGCTTCACACTAATGACATCGAATTTCACACATGTACTCACCAGACATAGAAGTATGTTTCTAAACTGTTTTAGAGCTGCTGATCCATGACCTTCATATATTATTATCTATGTAACTTGTTTTTTTCTAGGCGGAATTGAAATTTTCATAAATTTTTTCTGTGTTCCACTTTTATGTACTCTGACACACTAGTACCCACATTAATACTTTCACCCTCTTGTTACACTGGACCTGAAACAAGGATAAACATATATATGGTTGCTATTTTTTAAAAGGAAAGACTTTGACTTTTTTGATATGTACAACTTTTTTCAAATAAATGTACAAAGTGAATATGGCACACAATGAAATAAAGAAAATGTATAATTATTTTCTATTTTTATTTTTCTACAGCCTTTTTGAAAGAACCCTGCAAAGCTATATATTGAGATACTGTCCTGGAAACACTTCTAATCATGTTGTCTAAAATAAGACTGAACATCCAATGCGCTATAGCGTTATTTATAAAAGTATATTTCACAAGAAACACCCATTGATGACGTTTTCATCCGGGTCGTGAGACACTGTGCAAATATATCTACTGATGCTACTGGACACATCTTCAGTGATGTTCCTGGAATCATTGGGTGTTTTGGGTCTTTCAACATCATACACCCTGCCAGTCCCTCGCAGTGGCCAGGATGCCTGCAGATGTCCTTGCAGCTGGTCTTGGCTGCTCTCCAGCTGATGAAGATGATGGCTTTTTTGGAGGGGCGGGAGCGCTTGGCCCACTCGACTCCTGCAGCAATGGCTTCAGCGATGGCCTTCAGCACAACGTCATGTCTCCACCTGCACCTTCCCTCTCCCAGTGCCTTTGAGCAGCAGCTCAGAATGTGTGTTGAACATTGGTGACCTTGAATGTGCTCTTATCATGACTGTTGACTAAGGGGGGTGAGTCTAAGGGGTGGGGTTTGTTCATTATGTTTTTCAGGTGTTGCAATGTAATAAATGACTGCATGCTCCTGGGTGAGTGTTGCACGCCAGTCAAACGAAACTCGATGGCTACGTGAGTTTATTCCTCCGTCATGTTTTAGCCAGTTTTCTACCCTTTATATTATGATGGCAAACTTAACAATGTGCTCTAGGGTTCCACACTTGGTGCACAGTAAACATGCTGGTGACAGAAACTGGATCCGATGTGGTTCTGCCTTCCACAGCTTTGCCCATTTCTCCTTCTTCTCGATCGTGTTCTCCCATCATATCCAAGGACTAAGCTCTTGACAGGTTTTTCAGTGACGGTCAGGATTTTTTGCCTGCAATGCTGAACCGGGACTTGTCATATACCTTTCCTCTTCTTGGCACCATTGATCTTGACTTGGCTGGTTTAAAACACATCCGTGCCCACTCCATTAGCCTTTCGAGCCTTTAGAATCCACCAGCAGCCGGGGACTGACTCTGTGGTGACTGTGAGGTCATCCATAAATGCTCTTATTGGTGGCTGGCATTGAGCTGACTTCATCTTGGGCACACTGCGGACTTTGTTCAGCAGACTTTGTTAGTATATTAATGGCCAGGGAGAACAGAATTACGGAGATGGTACAGCCCATGATGATTCCGATCTCAATTTTGTGACTATTACAGTTGTTGTAGTAGTCAGTGATGAGATCTCTGACTCTGCTGGGGAAATTATGTTTTGTCAGAGTGAGCTGCATAAGCTTTTTTGATAACTGACCACATTTTAATTTTGGCCATGGTCCGACTTTCTGAGGCTTCAGCATTCACAGCGTCTGCAACCTTTTGCCTCTCCAACACATTTTTGGCATTAGTAATGTCCACACTGTCCTCTCCAAACAACATTTTCCACCTCGCCAACAATCATTTCTACTACACATTGAGTGAAGTTTCTTTTTTTGGTTTTCCTCTCTGTGTTTTCCATGCTTTCTCTATCAATGAATATTAATTTGGGGGTGTTTCATATATATTATATATAATATATATATATATTCGTTTGGGGGCCATCTATGGGCATGACATGAAGCCGCAAAAGCTGTGCCACATATTAGAGTTGATTGTGATTTATAAAAGGAAAATGGTGTAGAATGTCCTTGCGCATGGTTTTATGAATCTGAATATTTCTGTGCGTTCACCACAAAGTTTTATAAATGAGGCCCTTGGAGACTCGGAGTTACCAGAAAAGAGCTTTTGCACACTCCCAGTTTACGGCACAGCAGTATCTGGCCACCTGCGTAGCCTTACTCCAGAGGAGGTAGAAGACCAGAAAAGAAGGTACCAGCAGGGTCGCCCCAAGAAAATGTTCATGGGGGGGCTATGAGGGTAGTGTTAGCCCTATAATACTGGCTTCGGCTGCCACTCCCCCTCCCTGGGACTCAGACCCTGACTCGTTCCAGCATGCTGATCCTCTAATGACATTGAACCAGCCGGATATATGGAGGCCTCGAAACCTGGCTTGATTACAATGTTCCTGCCTGGCAGTCTACAGAAGAGCGGGCTGCAGGTGGTGGGGAGAGCTAAAGAATATATTAGGCTGAGTGATGAGCTAGCAGAGGCTACTACACTATCAGAGGCTACTACACTAGCTGATACTACTACGCTAGTAGATGCTACTATGCCAGTAGCTATGAATGGACTGCTACTAGATTCCTCTGCTAACAAAATGCTTCCAGAATCCTTTGCTAATCAACTGCTCCTAGCATCATCTGCCACTGAGAGGCTACCAGAGACTCTGCCAGCAGAGCCTACTCAGCTCCCTACAGAAGAGCAGCAACATGTAGTGGAGTAGCATGCCTAAGGAGGCTACGCTAGCTACAGGTACTATGCTATCTACAGATGTGGTTAAGCTGTCTGCAATTGCAGCTATGCTATCTGGGGATGCTGCTATACTATCTACAAATGCTGTTATGTGATCTGAAAGGGCAGTTCTAAAAAATCAAAAAAGGCTACACCAGCTATAGAATCTGCTATTTTAGCTACAGAGGCAGCTATGTCTTCTAATGAACTGCTCCCTGAGTCCTCTGCTATTGAGCTTCTCCAAGAGTCCTCTGCTATTAATTAGTTACACGAGCCTGCATCTGCCGCTGAGCTGCACGGGCCTGCATCCGCCGCTGTGCTACACCGGCCTACTGCGTTCACTGCGCTGCATGGTATTGCTGCTGCTGCTGACCTGCACAGTTCTACTACCCATGATGAACCACCAGGGTCTACCTCGTAGCCAACACCAGGCTCTGCTGCGTCACCACCATAGGGGTCTGCTGCATTGCCACCACTTGTGTTACCTGTATCAGTTCCAGGGAGTCTATCCTGGCTGCTGAACCCACCGGCAGATCCTCCACCTCTGCAGTTGATGAAGAGGGTGCCAACAAGACTTTTGGGGGTTCTATCTCCCCTATGATCTTTGGGTCTGCCCTTCTTTGTGCTTCTTGGAAGTACTGGGGGCACCCTACGGACCCTGTTCCCCCCACGGCTGGAGCCGTGTCTTCAGGGGGGAGTACTGTCACAACAAAGCAGTAACTTTTAGCATGTTGTGACAGAATTGAACCGAACTGTATTGAAAATGTGATTACTGGGAGATAAAAAAACTGATCATAATTAATCGGCCAATTCTCTTTATCCATATTTATTTATTCAATAAATCATATTTTAATGATGGGCATAGTAAGTAATTTGTGTTTCATTTTCTAAAACAAACCAGATGTTAAACCAGCACTCGTGTTGTGCCACTACCCAATGTGGATATTAGATTGAATTTCTCTCCTGAAAGATCAGTTTAATTCTAACTAGAAACGTACCCTGGCTTCTCTGCAGCTACAAAACGTCCTCAAGACTTTAGATGCTACAGCATGTGACAAGGAGCATCTCATGACAGATGGGCAGGCTGCACGCAGTTTCCTCGTAGTTTGCTATCTATTTGTATCACTACAGGATGTTGTTCCTCCAAAAAAAGTATTGGCCATAATCAGCGAGCAAAAAGGCAAATTAATAATTATTTTGTAAACTCATAATCGACCAAAATTAATTGGCCAGGCAAAGTGTGAAAGATCATACCTTATTGCGCTTGCTTGTAGTTTCTGCAACCACGTACAGAACACCAAACAGGCATGATGAAAATGGTTTCTAGCTTCAAGCTCTCCAGAGTTGTACTGTACAATCCCCCACGTTCCGGATACCGTTTAAACAGGGGGTGGGTACTAAATTTGCTTGGAATTCTGAACTTGTGGTAGTTTCAAGTGCAGACTGATACAGAAGCAGCCAAGTGGATGCGAAAGGTACTGAAATGTAAGATCAGCTTTCTCTGATATAATGAAATGGAACTGCCGTGTATATGACATAAATTATCTATGGTAATGTTCAGAAATACTATATTATGAAACAGTGAAATGTCCATTTAACATATAGTAATTCATTCATTGTCGCTTTCTTTTGCCTGAAACAATCAGGGCAGAGGGAGATCATAGCAGCGATTCAGGAAATGTGGTAATCTAACAGGAGTGGGCAGACGAGGGCACAGGACTTGGCTACAATGGAAGACCTGTTGAATACCACAACTGAAAGGCAAAGAGAAACAATGATTGCACAGAGAGAGCTATTCCAAAACACTTCTTGGACGTTTTAGGACATCGGGTGATGTCCTTTTCACAAGTCGTCCACATCCCTGATATTTCCACACTACCATTTACACCATTTACCAGGTGCTCTAATCCATATGAGAGCATATAAAGCATAGATTTGTTCATAATTCATTTTTTGTTTACTGGCCCTCTGTGGGAATTGAACTGTACAATGAACAAAACACTTTAAATTCCCCAGAAGAAATTTTTTTTTTTACATTGACAGTGCCCTTTGGTAGGCAACAACAATCCATCAACTTTTTCTGTCATTGTTGTGCATGGATTATTAAGATTTATTATTAAGACATTACAAATACTTTGTAAACATTGATGTTATTGTTTGTACGCTATATGCCACAACTTGCATATACTTGCATAAAGTGTATAACTCTATAGAGCCCTGTATAAATACACTACCCACCCACCACAAAAAGTACCCGCATTTGGCAGGTGGTGAGTGTCTGTAGTCATAGATATGGCCTTGCATAGACAGTATCAGAGGTGTAGTTACTGTACCCAGTTACACATGGTCCTATTCATACCTATCAAATAAAAAATAGCTAGCTTGTTCATTCCACAGCAAACCTCTCTGTCTGCATTGATTCAACAATGTTTTAGCTAAATGTAAGAAACAAGATAAAACCTCTGTTCCAACCCTTGCTTATAAAGGACAGTGAAAACAGGTCTGAACATGAGGAAGTTGCCTTTCATACATTTCAGTTTTTGTCGTACCAGATTTCATAGCCACAGTCGATAACACATTTCCTTTAATGACAGAAGTGATACCTTTCACTAAAATTAAAGTTTAAGAAAAATATATACACTGAGTTTATGCTGCTCTGGACATAAATATAGCAAGTTTGTACAATTTATGTTAAGAGGAGGGCTGAGATAACTTTAAATAATTTAAAATAACCTACCCAAGTTGTTTTGTAATCTCAAGTCTTACTTTGATCTGTGATATTCGTAGTTCTCTCTCCAGCAGAAGGCTCAGTCTAACCTGGTGAAATAATAGCTAAATATATGACTGATCTGTGACAGTGAAATCTCTGTCATTAGTTCTTTTTAACCAGTCACATGTTGCATTATTTGCATACTTACACCTGTGGACATTAATCAATATGATGAGTAACACAATGTTGATCCTGCATGTGCACACACACACATACACACATGCACGCAAGAACAAATGTACACTTATAATCAACACTCTCAGCGGTTTGAATTTTCTTGAGCGCAGAATTGGAAGCATCACCATTCATAACACTATCTGTCTGTCTGAACTCAGACCTATCTGGTGTGAACCAGGGAGAACTAAAATATATTTAACCATGAATAACTTAGGCTTGTGTTACTAATATTAAAGTGATGGTTCGGAGTATAATAACCCTAGCGTCGTTTGACCCTTGACCTCGGGCCAAACAACCCCCCCATAAGCTTTTTTCCGTTGTTATAACAATGGTCGAGTTAAAGCTATCAGCCAAATGGCTTAGTGCAGGCCCTAATGGAACCAAAGGTGTATCTCGTAAATAACCCCACTAATAATGTCCAGAATGTTACCAAACGTTTACAGTAGTACAAATAGGTTCTGTACTTATAAAACGAGGCATTGAAAAGTTTGTAAATACCATAGAAGTATATTTAAATAACACTTGCATAATGCCTGCTACTCTCGGCTGCTACCGCGATGCCGTGAGATCCCGCGGGATCCTGCGAGATCACGCACAGAGCACAACATATTGCCTAGCAGCCGAGAGTAGCAGCCATCAGGCAAGTGTTATTTAAATATACTTCTGGTGTACTTACAAACTTTGCAGTGCCTCGTTTACATAATCACTTCTCTTAACCCTCCAGGGTCCGGGGGGGCTTAAGTCCACCTGGCATAATGTTGATCCTTTTCCTTTACAGTGAAGCGCCTTATGGTTTTGGATTCAGAAGACCCATGGCTAAAACATGGCTGAATGAAATCCAACATCCTGGGTCATTGAAATTTTTTTAATTAAATATTTCTCACAAAAACTAAAGATGAAAAAGGCTTTTTAAATGATAATGTCAAGCCCCCAGGGCTCCTGGACCAGTGTGCAATGTTTGGGGGTATAACGCTTTCAGACAAGGAAGTAAAATCAGAGGCATTTTATTTGATGCGTAACTCCAGAGACAATAAAGCAGTGGGTAATGGTAATAGAATAATAACCACAGACTCGTGGAATACAGAAAACCAGGTACTGATGAATACGGTTTAAGGACGAGAGGCAGGAGCAGGGTCAATAGTCCACAGGCTGGGGTCGGTACACGTAAGGTCTCTGGCAAAGGCACACAATCAGGATCCAAACTCGTAGAATAGTAGAAACAGGCAATATGTCTTCAACAGGCAGAAAGGGCAGAAGTACAGAATCGTATGCAGCTTGGGAAAACAGAACACAAATATGGGTCAATACACGGGAGATCAATACGTAGACTTAGAATACTCAGTAAGTAAGAATATAACAATACCTCGCAAAGAGGCAATAGGGTGTGGGTGCTATATATATCAACTGGGTGAGAGCAGGTGTTAGTACTCAAGTGATTGCAATCTGGAGAGTGTGCTGTGTTCATGGGCCATGGGAGGTGTGTGTGTAACAGTGTCGGGGAGCGGGACGATCAGGGTGAGCCAGGTGAAACTCTTCCACCAGAGCCGGGTCCAGGACGTCACGAGCGGCCACCCACGACCTCTCCTCAGGGCCGTAGCCCTCCCAGTCGACCAAGTACTGAAGGCCGGACAGACAGCGACGGGAATCCACCAGGCTCCGAACGGAATAGGCAGGTCCATCACCGACGTCCAAAGGGGGCGGAGGCGGAACCTGGTCCACGGGAGGATGCAAAGGACTATAATGCACGGGTTTCAACAGGGAGACATGAAAGGAGGGGGACATACAGAATTGACGGGGCAACTGCAGACAGTATATCACGGGGTTGATCCGTCGCAGGACCTTATACGGCCCCAGATACCTGGGATTCAGTTTCTTACAGTGGTGTTTAAAACGTATGTCACGTGTAGAGAGCCATACCCGTTGTCCAGGGTGGAATATAAGAGTTGGCCTCCGTCTCCGGTCCGCCTGCTCCTTCTGTCTCCGGGAGGCTCCCCAGAGGTGTTGATGTGCCATATCCCACACTGCCGAGCTGCGCGTAAACCAATCTTCCACGGACTCCACCTGGCAGCTCTCTGTGTCCCACGGGAATAGGGGAGGCTGGTAACTAAGAACACACTGGAAAGGGGTTAGCCGTAACGAAGAATGCACCAGTGAATTTTGGGCGTATTCCACCCATGGTAAATATCTACTCCAGGTATGTTGTTGAATGGCACAGTGATGGCGCAGAAACTTTCCTATCTCCTGATTAAATCTTTCGGTTTGCCCGTTAGATTGCGGGTGGTGTCCAGAAGAGGGACTGACCGCTACTCTGAGTCTATTGCAAAAGGTCGTCCATACCTGAGACGTGAACTGTGACCCTCTATCAGAGACTATGTCCTCCGGGAGGCCGAATTGCCGAAACACTTCTGAGAACACACATTCCGCTGTTTCCAATGCTGTGGGGAGCTGAGTTAATGGCACCTATCTGCACATCTTGGAAAAAAGATCTATTATCACTAATATTGTAGTAAACCCATTAGACTCAGGGAGATCAGTTACATAATCCATGGCCAAATGCGACCACGGCCTGAACGGGTCTTACCCAGCATGCGTCCGGGAGGATGGGTTCTGGAGCCAAGGAATGGTGTGGTGGGTCGAACTGGCATGACAGCGCATCAGCCTTGACATTCTTACTCCCTGGTAGATAGGAGAGAGTAAACCTAAACCGGTAAAAAAAAGAGACCATCGGGCTTGATGAGCATTTAACCTCTTAGCGTTCTTCAAATACTCCAAATTACGGTGGTCTGTTAAAACCTCAAACTGATGTTTTGCCCCCTCCAACCAATGCCGCCATTCTTCTAATGCCAATTTTATGGCTAAAAATTACGACGCCCTACGTCGTAATTTTTCCCTGCAGGTGACAGCTTATGTGAAAAGATCGCACAGGGATGTAGGGCTGACTTTACGCCAGAAAGCTGTGAGAGCACAGCTCCCACCCCTACCTCTGACGCATCCACTTCAACCGTAAACGGCAGATCCGGGTCGGGCTGACGAAGGGCAGGTGCTGTGGTGAAACATAATTTCAGGCTGTGAAAGGCTTGGACCTCTTCTCTGGCCCACTGTAAGTTCTTACCCTTCTGCCTGACCATTCCATGTAGTGGGGCAGCCACTGAACTAAAGTTGCGCACAAACTTTCTGTAATAATTGGCAAACCCAATAAATCTTTGAAGTTCCTTCACTGTCCGGGGTTGAGGCCAATCACTTACTGCCTTGACCTTATTGGCATCCATGTGAACCCCTCCAGGGGTGAGAACGTATCCCAAAAAGGACACGGTGGTGATTTGAAATTCACTCTTCTCCGCCTTGACATACAACTCGTTTTCCAAAAGCTGCTGTAATACTCTCTTTACGTGGTTGATATGTTCGGCAAGTGAGTTAGAGTATATTAGAATGTCATCTATGTATATGACCACAAACTCATCCAACATGTCCCTGAATATGTCATTCATAAATGACTGAAACACCGCGGCGGCATTAGTTAACCCATACGGCATGACCCGGTATTCATAGTATCCCCGATGCGAGATGAAAGCCGTCTTCCATTTGTCCCCCTCCTTTATCCTGACGAGATTGTATGCACTCCTTAAATCCAGTTTGGTGTAAACCTTGGCTTGCCCCACCTGTTCCAGAGTGGCCGGAATCAAAGTCAAAGTCAAAGTTGTTTATTTATCATATGCATCGGATAACATACATCATCCTATGCAGAGAAATTTATTTTGACATGGCACGGCGATTCTATGCAGTGTGCTTATAAACAAGAATTTACAACAATCAAGAATTTTAAAATAATAATGACAATAGTAATAATAAATATAGTTGCAAGCAACGATGGGACGGGGTACTCCTATATGGGAAGTATAGGAAAATAGGCTTCCAATGGTACCAACCATTACTTTCTAGCATGTACGGTTCAGGAAATATGACACTGTGACGTTATCGTGAATCATTTAACCATCGGTCGGCCATTTTGTCTGCCATTTTGTATTGTATTTCTTAGTGC
>JACXGM010026778.1:0-14742 GCA_016801145.1 Umbra pygmaea
TAGGACAAGCCTGGGTTCTAAGTTTAGTGTGGGAGTGTGTTTATTTGGTTGAGTCTAGGATAGGCCTGGGGTGTAGTTTAGTGTGGTAGTGTGTTTATTAAGTTGAGTCTAGGATAGGCCTGGGGTGTAGTTTAGTGTGGGAGTATGTTTATTAGGTTGAGTCTTGGACAGGCCTGGGGTGTAGTTTAGTGTGGAAGTGTGTTTATTAGGTTGAGTCTAGGACAGGCCTGGGGTGTAGTTTAGTGTGGGTGTGTGTTTATTAGGTTGAGTCTAGGATAGGCCTGGGTTCTAGTTTAGTGTGGGAGTATGTTTATTAGGTTGAGTCTTGGACAGGCCTGGGGTGTAGTTTAGTGTGGGAGTATGTTTATTAGGTTGAGTCTAGGATAGGCCTGGGTTCTAGTTTGGTGTGGGAGTATGTTTATTAGGTTGAGTCTTGGACAGGCCTGGGGTCTCGTTCTGCTGCTGTTCTCTCCTATCAGAGGCTGATCCCTTCCACATCAACTAGGTCATAGTTCAGTCATCCCTGAAGAAAACACCTCTGTGTATGTAAAATGACACAATTTGGTTATGGTTAATATATGCCATGTATTTCCTTTTTACATAGTCTTTTTCTGCAGGTATCTGAAACCAGTTATTAGTAGATCAAACATTTCACTCGGTTGATGAAAGGAAGTACAGGCCAAGTCAAGTTTGCATAGGTCTCCTGTGGCCCTGGGTCCTCACATATCCCCAATGATCCAAAACATGATCTGTTAGAAGGGGCAGATGAAAGGTACCTCGCTATCAGGAGCAATAATGACATTGTTCGCGGTCAAAGGGTTCTTGTTATTCAGTCAGGACGGAACACTGGCCATATTATGGAAAGCTGTTAATAATTAATAATTGGCTCATATGTGCAGTAGACCAGCCATGTTATGGGGCATGTATTGCAATCTTCACAGTATAGCAAAATTACATGTGCGCATGCTAAGCATTGAAAGTAGTTACTAACATTACTACATTTAGTGAACCATAATTACCTATCTCTTCTACTTCAGAGAGTGTGTGTGTGTGTGACAATAATTTATATGTATCAAATGTTTGTGTTTATGTGTGTGTGCTTTCTGGCCTCCACCGGTCTCTACATCACATGCAAATTCAGGCAGTCACCCGCTGAAGGACAACCTTCATTGGTCAGTTTTTGTCAGTTTGTGTGCCTCATAAACAGTGTATAGGGGAGCTAGGCCCCAAGGCATTTAGCAAACCAGCTTGTCCTGGCCCCGCCCAGCGTCGGGGCAAAGGTGCTGCTGCCTGACATACTTCGAGGAGCAGCGCAGAGTCCCGCCCACATTCCAGACCCAGTTATCGGCCTACGCTAAAGGAGGCCGGTGCAGAGCTGGTAGACTGTCGCCCCTAACCACAGATTGAGTATGACATGATCTCCCGATGGGCCATCTTCTCTCCTAACGTTAGCATGAGCCAGTTGTAAACGCCTCAGTTCTAGCGTACAATGGCTGCGCCCGGCGAACCTGGAACCGATAAACCTGGCATGAAACTGAAAAAGAAACGGTTGATTCATGATTTGCCACATGTGCGTTAGGTTGAGTGATTGTTTTCGTAGTGATAATTATAATTTGTTGGCAGGCAAGATCATTGACAGGCACTGCCAGTCAATATTTACCTTGGCTGAGAAGGCAAGCTGCTAATATGCTCAGTGAGTTGGATGAAGATCCAGTCCTCGAAGAACACAGCCTGGACAGTTTTAGGGGGGACGGTGTGATGATGTTGTTGCTGTGTGCGCGCGCTCGTATGTGCGTTCACGCCCTTTTCAGTGACTTGTCCATTGTCTTAAGTTTGCTGCAGTATGGTTCTCCTAGATGCTGTCATTTTGTCCCATCTAAGGTTGCATCTCAGTTGTGTTTTTGGCTTGTGTATAATATAGCATCTAATTGGTGTTTGGTCTTTTGGCCTGTGTGAAAGGTTGCATCTGAGGTGTGTTCATTGTGTTGGTCTGTTACTAATATTGCACGAGGTGTGTTTGGTGGTGTTGATTTGACGGTACTGCTAGGTTGGAGCTAGCCTGGGCTGGAGTGTAGAGGGCTACTCCTCTGGCACGGACTCTGAATGGAGGTGAAATGCTGGAAACGAGGCTGGCGGAGATTAGGACCATCCTGTGTGCTGTACAACCGCCCAGCGTTTCTGAGCTGTGACAATAGCGTCTTGTTTGGTTGCCTGTGGATCAAAGCTAGACCAATGTGGGGGTTAGTGTTGGCCTCAGATGCCCTGAATAAGGCCAGTCACAGTGGCCCCCCCATTAGGGAGCCACAACACTGAGCTACACCCGAACATTGGCTGGGTGGACACTAGTAGCCTTACAAATGTGAGCATGCATATATGGATGTCTTTGTTGATGTCATGTTTTTATGTTGTGCTATTTTTGACAGAACTTGCTAGCTAATGACGAAATTGACAGTCAACATGCATTTGGTAATGTGTTGTTGATAAAGATGTTGTTTTCTACTAAATATTTGCGTACTGCTGTGATATTTCCAAGCCCCCATGTTGTAATCCAGCCCCTGTTTGAAGTCATCAGCCCACGTTCAACTTTTAATCATCATCATAGATCATAGCGTCTGTGACCATGGCAACAATTATGGAGGTGCAAGCCATAGATTAAATGTGATGCTGATGACTGATATTAAAACATAATCCAACGTATTACAAAATGTTTCAAATATAGTAGGGAATTTAATACATATACTGAAGAACCATTTATTAACACATAAGATCTAAGAACAGATGCACAAATGATTTGTATTTCCTGCAACTTTTTTAAATGGCAAAGGAAATGCCCGTCTGTCTGTCGGTGTGTGTGGTGCAGTTGCAAACGAAATTATTCAACCCTAATTGCAAATCAGGGTTATTGTCAAAATGTAAAGACTTTAAGCTGATTTCAATAAACAAATAAAAAAGCAATTGAAATAGTTTCTCAAATTTCAACTGCAAATGGAACTCATAATGACTTCTTTCAGGCCTCAAAAGTGTCTCCTGATTTGGTTTAAGCATTGTTTTAGAATTTAGTTTGTTTTCTTTTTTAATTTGCACATTTTGGAAGCCGAAAACACACCTGAGAAAAACTCAAAAGAATTAAAGGAATCAGGCAAAAACTAAAAATGTAATGTATTTTGTAGCATACATTACCCAAGTAGTTTGGTATAGTATAATAGGCTGATTCATCCGTTATTGTTTTTAGCCCTGTGTTCTTCAGGAAGATTCTGTAGCATTCTTCCACAGAAAGACTCACCTGTTGCCATGGTTACAGCAAGCTGCTGACAACACCTGGTGTATAGAATGAGAGACTATCCTGCAATACTCTGCAAATCAACAGCAGACACTCTGTGGGCCATCCAGCTACCATACATCTGACCACATGGTCACAACAGTTGACCTCAGATTAACCACGGTTTCTTTTGCCACATATCTGTACTATGTAAAGGGCTGCTGACAAACAAACAACAATAAAAATGTAACAGCTAAACCAAAATCAGCACTTCTGTCTAAATTATTTATGTAAACAGTCAACTGCATTCAGTTGACTTGCAATGAGAAGCACAAATACAATTTACATTTTCGTCCCGTTGTTATTCATTAAGCAATGGCTGTGATGAATCACTGTGAATTCCTGCACCTCAGATTTGCACAGGACAGGCCTTTTGTTATTGTTCAGCTGCTGATTGATGCTTCAATTGAACCGGTCAAAGAAATCTCCATCGAAACACACCAGGACAGCCTCATACTGATGACAGTACCTGGGTCTGGAGGCCAAGGCCAGGGGTTGATGAAATGCACATTGATCAGACCAGAGATGGATGTAAGGGTGTGTGCACTTGTGTGTGTGAGTGGTGCCATTTGCGTCAGATACGTATCCTGCTGTACCTCAGCCTGCTGTAACTCCGCCTACTTCTCACACTAGTACTCGTATGTATGAATAGTATTAGTACTATACAAGTACTATTTGTACTAGTATGAATAGTGCTTACAATTCATTTTACAAAGATAAAAACGTACTTGAATTGTGTGAAGCGAATATTGGGGTTATTGAAATTAATGACATATAACTTTATAGCCGGCACTAGGGGTGTAACGGTATGCCTAATTGCGGTATGGTACATATTGTGGGTTGAGGGTCACGGTACGGTACGTATTGCGGTACAGTGCAAAAAATGATAGTTTTTGTTTAATTGGCAAAAGATGGGCGCATATCCGCGGCTATTAAAACGCCTATGGTAATCTCTTTAGCCTGATCAGATTCTGCTGATTGGACTGTTGCCTCTGCAACCGATCGACTATATGGATAAAGTAACATTGTGAAGCCTGCAAGCAAACCTAACATTTTAGAAAACTCTTATACATACAATTGCACATGCATTGCCACACAGCTACATTTTTTATAATGACATATTTAATATAATGCATGTCTTATAGTCCTTATTTACTGTGAAGAACACAGTTTTTTCAATTGAGATGTATATTTGGGAAAATTGTACACTGTCTCTTTAAAATTACCATGATTTGGGAAGTGAGTGAGGTTAGGGATCTATGTTTTTCAGTTGGAGAAGTCATTATGTGTTCCATTTGCAGATGAATTTGGGGACACCATTGAAGCATTCGTTGTGTTGAGCTATTTCAATTGCTTTTGTTTGATTTGAGAATCTGAGCTGGCTAGAAGTATAAAGATTTTTGTTCTATTGAACCAGGGCAGATATAAATTTGCAAATGAAAGAAGACTCAGAAGTTGACTGAGGTATTTCAAGGGTGCAACACTATAGGAGCAAAACAAATGTTTCTAGAAACGTAGAGATACTGGTAATAGTTTCACAAAATGTGCCTTTGTCATGTTAGCTTAATTGCTTTCTGAAAATATACCAATATTACTCATATTACCCAATAAACCCACTATACTTATAGTTTTGTCTGTAGATGAAGCAGAGAATTTTCCCATGATGATTATTCATCACCACCACTCGCCATTGTATGTCTAGATCTCCTCGTGTTACGCTCACAAAGTTGGAAAAGTGCCAACAATGGTTACAATATTGATTACGATGTAAGCAAAGGCTCATATATAATAATATAATTTTGAAGAAGTATTAAAAACACAGTTGCTAGCCATTTTTTAAATAATTTAATGTTCTATGTATTCGGATTCATGAGTGAAGCCGCGAATACGGTACGTATTCTGTACGATTACATACCAGTGTATTTTTACAGCCCTAGTTGGCACTTTATTTAAAAGTTTTTTCAGCGAAATGTTTTGACTTTGTGGTCAACAATCATGGCCTCTTACTCTGTGAGTTAAGATGCTATTTGTAAAATTTGAGCCGTAACAAATTAAATACATTCTTTCAAGTGAAAAACAATTTATAAACTTTATTTCTTTATATTAAAACTGAAAACTCAATGTACTATATATCAGATATCTTTTCCCTACTGATTTGTTACAAGAAAGCACAGCCTGAAATGTGTAACTTAAAGTCTGCATGCCCCTTGACAAACACTGTCAAATCGTCATGTTCTTATTGCAATTACTGTTAAAATGGCAAAATACACTGTATAGAGTAGGAAATCATTGAAATCAAGTCAGCTTTTTCTGACTTTCAAAATGTCATGAAATAAATGTTCTATGGCTTTCGGCAGCTGGTCAATGAAAGAGAATGTAGTTCTGTTTTCAGTTCATGAAATTTTACACTGTGCACTTTTAAATAATTATATTATGTTCACCTTTTCCAGGGTTTCACCGGCAAGATATGAACCTATATCTTCTTACGGAAGTAATGGGTTGATCTCAAAATATTTTCAGCATTTTCTTCTTGTGCGGGCCGAAACAAAAAATGTTTAGATGGGTTTTTAATGGCAGAATAATCCCTGGAATTGAAAAGGAAGTAAAAAAGTAGTAAAGAAACTAATTCAGTTCATCCGGCCATTGTTCATCGTCTAAACCAAACCGAACGCTGGTCAAGCTGACCAAATGGCCTAGATGGTTCTTCCACCGTCTGCTGGTTTTTTGTTGTCAACTCCTTTTGTCTTCTCCGCCCACAAGGGGTGTTTTGTCAGGTTTGGGATCAGCTGTAATTGTTTTCCTAATCTCGCTGTGTCCTCTTCTTCCCCCAGCCGTGCTGAAGCTCATAATGAGTGATGTAGGGGAAAGTGCCCTGGAGCCTGCCATACCAGAGTCCCGCAAGAGGAAGGCCTCAGCATGCAACACGTCCGGGCAGAGGTAAGAGCACAGCCCTGGGTGTCACTAGCACACGCTCTTATCCAGAACCGTTGACAATCGTAATTTCACAGTCATTTCCGTCGGGTAGTATACTTAAAAAAGAAGCATCATCCTCAAATGTAGTATATCCTAGCTAACAGACCCTTTTCTGTACATGGCGATGCTTGCATATATGAACTGGTCAACGGCAACAAGCCACTGGATTACAGCAAATAATTACTTCTACTTCACACACTGATTTCTTTATGTTAGCTATGCTACCAGCTGCTTCGAACGGTGTGAAACCATTAGCAGTCACTTTTCTTCAGTTTGAGAAAGACGGCTTCTATATGTTAAGCAACGAAATACAACTAAATATATAAAATCCGGTTTACGTAATTCTATTTTGCGACTAATTTATCCTTTTGGGTATACGGCCTTACATTTCAATTTCCGCCTAGAATGACTGATCAAAATGTTACTGCTTGTAGATGTGGTTCTTAAGCAAGGAGGTGCATATGTGTGATACTGTTTGAACGTTTCTAGAGATGTGAATTTAATTTAGGAAAATATAACACTGCCCTTAAATAGGGACACCTATATCTAGGAGGTCTTATAAAAAATCCTAAATGAATGGATGATTACGCTATTCTTTAGATCATTTTTTGCACTGTGTGCCATTGACAACAACCTTTCTTTTGTAAACAGGATGCGCATGCATCTCGGCCTTACGCCAGTGTGCCGTTGAGTGGAAAACCATCTATACACTTCAGATATGGTCTTTTACGTGCCCCTTGTTCACATAGTCATCCGAGTCATGACACGCAGTCGCTGCATCCCTCATCTGCGTTCTGTAGGTCGTACATACTTGGGTTAAATTTATATTTCTCTACCCTCTTTCTTTTCTGGCAGCAGATTTCACCTTGTTGGTGTTGAGAAGTAAGAGTCAAGAGCATATTAAAAGCTGAACATCAAGCTGAGACACGGACTGCCACATTAAACTAAGATGTTATATGTCAATGGGAGTTTGAGAGCATAGGCAATAGATGTGGTAAAGAGGTTAATGGAATGCAGACTGTGGGGAATAGAAAAGACCCTTTCATTGGCACACAGCCCAAAACTCTGATCTAACAAAGTGCATATTTGTCAAAAAAGTTCTTGATTTATTGCAGTATGACCACAATCTAGTTACTCAGGTACAATTTCAATGCATTTGTTGGTTTTTAGTGCCAAACGTTTAGATATTGTCCTTTTCAGGTTAAGATGGAATATATTCTTGGTAGCCGAGCTAGCAAAAGAGACAAGTCTGGTTCTGGTAAAAGTAATTTCTAACTGTAATGCTGTGAATTGGTGACGATGATTGGGGTTGACAACCATTCACGCCAAACATACTTTGTTTTTTACCTGAACGTATTGTGAAATAGCTTCCTAAATGTAATTTTTCTAATGTGGTAATAAGGGACTTACATTTTTTTCCATATGCATTTCAATGACATATGGAATAAAATGAAAAATGAAAAATTCATTGCATTTCCATTGTTCAGGTGGAGTTGTATGATTGTTCGTCTTATGATCGTTTGTCACCAAGACGGCAGTATGTCTCTGTCTGTCTGTTTGTCTGTGTGTATCTGAGTGGTTGATATCTGATTTGTCTGATTTGTCTTTTCATGGGACAATTGCCAACGGATCACTTTGTGAACCCATGTATAATACTAATACTCTAATATAGAGTCAGTATTTGTCATACTTGACCTGATGTGTTAAGGACTGCGTTTGTCTTTGACAAATTGCTGATTCATTTGCTTTGTGTATTCTGTGTATATATGTATGGATGGATGTAATGCTTCATGTCTTGGCCAGGATACTCTTGAAAAAAGAGATTTTTAATCTCAATGGGTCCCTTCCTTGTTAAATAGAGGTAAAATAAAATAAAAAAATAAAGCATATTAACCTCTTTACCACATCTATGAGTCGACCTCCAGATGCTGTGTTTAGTGGCAGACGGTTGCTAAGGAGGATTGGCTTGGTGCGGGTGGCTGGCTGGCTGGGTGGGTGGGTGTGGTTATCCTGGAACACACTGGCTGAGGGATCTGGAGGCTTCTGGTAGGTTGGTGTTACTGTAGCCTGATTGACAGAATGCACAGCAAAGAGCAGCCTCTCAGTTTCTACAGCAACCCCACGCAGCATCTGACCAGAACATACACACCTGACACACATAAAGTGCCTTCACATCGCACTGACCTACTTTAACTGCTGTTGTTTCTTTCTCCCTCACACACACATAGGCACACATGCACATTGATACACACACTCATTCACATAAATATACACCCACAGTTTAAAGTTCCATTGGTAAGTTCAGCCCCTAGCGCCTACTAGGAAAAATCCCAACTGTATTAACAACTCTACGTAGTCTTAGGAACTAGCTAATTATGTCCTTAATGGTCTCCTTGTGTTGCAGTTGTCTAAGCCGCTGTCTTACAGCAGAACTGCGTCACGGTGTCCAGGGTTTTCATCCTGGTTGCGGCATTGCATCTACAGTTGAAATTTAAATTATTCAACCTCCATTGCAAATCAGGTTTCTTGTGAATACATCTTGCCATCCACGCACTGCAGGTTTCCTGTCCCAGAGGATGCAAAGCAGCCCCAGAGCATCACCGAGCTACCACCTTGTTTAACTGTACTTTTCAGCGTATGCTTCATTCTTCTTCCTCCAAACATACCGCTGAACCATCATGCCGAAATGTTGCAGTTCACCATGATGGATCAGCGGTATGTCTGGAGGAAGAAGAATGAAGCATACCGCTGATCCATCATGCCGAACTGATCCATCATGCCGAAATGTTCCAGTTTTGTTACATCGCTCCACAGAATAGTATCCCAAAACCTCTGTGGCTTCTTTATATGATTTTGAGCATATTGGAGCCGACTTTTCTTGTGCTTTTGGGTCAGTAGTGTATGTCTTGGGGTTCTGGCACGGGAACCCTCTGCGTTTAGTATGCACCTTACTGTGCTCACTGACACCTCAGTGCCTGTTGCCACCAGGTCTTGCTGCAGATCTTTTCCAGTCACTCAAAAGTGTTTTTCACAACCTGCTGTCTCAGAAATCTGGTTGCAGCTGTTGATAGCTTCATTGTTCTGCCCTATCCAGGTAGTCTAACCACTGCTCCCTTAACTTTGAACTTGCAAACTATGCTTCCAACAGTGTCTCTGGGAACATTCACTGGCTTCGCTATCTTTTTGTATCCTGTTTCTTGATTCTGAAGGGCGATGATCTCTTAACTTATTGGACTTATTTTTTTTACTTCAACATGACACTCAACAAACCCCTAGCCTGTTCAGGTATTTCATGTATTCCAGCTCATCCTTTATACGTTGCATCAGGTGTGCTTGAGACAACACCTGTTTTGCATATTTGTGTTCATTACAAACAGCTGAAATTCTTTACATGTTGACAATAAACCTGTTAGGGGTGGCACAAATTGGTAGAGTGCAATCCGGGGTAGAACGTAATGTAATTGGACACTGTTACCTTCACACGTCACTCTCGAGCACTGCCGTGTGTGCAGATCAGTTGCCTGTGAATTCAAGTCATGGTTGTGTGGCGAATGTGTAAAACCTCCCACAAACAATTCTGCTTGAAACTATGTAAACACTTAGGTAATTATATATTGTTGTAGTGTTTACTATGACCATGGCAATGTGACATAACAGGTTTATTGTTGCCAATTTCATATGCTGGTTTGGAGGACAACAATGTAGAAACACTAAAATTGAGTTAGTGCAGGCAAAGTAAGTGAACCCAAAGTTGCATTGGTTGAATCAAGTATGTACCAATCAAGTGAGAGGTCTTTAGAAAAGAGTTTGGGTGAGACTCAGATAATGAGTGAACAGGTAAGTTTGGTGTTACCCATACAGGTGATTGCAAAACACACCATGCTGAGAGAAAAAGAGATCTCAGAGGACCAGAGCGAAAAAGGGTGAAAAAGAAAAGCAGAAACTAAACATGGAATGGGCTCAACAGGATGGAAACCTGAGCCTGTGACATAGATAACTGGATCTAACTAGATCTATCTAACAGCTAGTTAGATTCATATTGTAGCTAACAATATACTGTGTATCAGCCGCGGTCGGTGGATCTTAATTGGGGAGGACGGGCTCGTATTATGCTCGGGACTGGATTGAATGTAATGGTGCACAACGCACAAAACCCAGTGTGCAAAACAAAAAAACACTGGGTTTTGTGCGTTGCGAACCATTCCATTAACTCCGGTCCCGAGCGGAATACGAGCCCGTCCTCCCCAATTAAGATCTACCGACCGCGGCTGCTGTGTATAAAGTGTGGTTTGGAATTCCCATTTGTATTACCTACCCTGTTGTAAGCGCAGGGAGCTAACAAACGCGTTGTATGGTCACCTTCAGCACAGAAAGTTTGCCACCACAGTGAAATTGTAGTTTTCCCTTCATCATCAAAGTACCATGTTACCTGGATGTAGCTATAATATACTGTACGTGTCAAGCTAGATCTTCAGCTCCTTTTCAGCATGTGTATTCCTCATTTCTTAAGGGACATCTAAATTCTTTGTCATTTTCTTCAGAGCTTTAAACCAATTTATTTGGACTGGCAAGGTTTGGATCGAAATAAAAGAGAAAATCATCAGGAAGATGACAAACTTTACTGGGCTAACAATACGCTAACAATATCGATATATTAGAAATGTACTCAATTTCCGTTTCTAATATAATTTCTTCAGGTTTTGCTCGTTGGAACTCCTTGAATGTCCGTACACAATCTGCTAAAGGTAACTGCTCTTAGTCCCACATAAACAAATAAGATCAGCTCATAGGCCATAGACCATAAACACATAAGATCAGCTCATAGGCCATAGACCATAAACACATAAGATCAGCTCATAGGCTAAGACCATAAACACATAAGATCAGCTCATAGGCCATAGACCATAAACACATAAGATCAGCTCATAGGCCATAGACCATAAACACATAAGATCAGCTCATAGGCCATAGACCATAAACACAAGATCAGCCCGTAGGCCAGGCCAGTGAATACCAGGTTGATACTTTAACAAATGCCTTTATCAGTCTCATGCTATCATGTCGGAAGAAGTATCTACAGCCTTTTATCACCCATGTCATCGTGTTTACCTTTACCACAATCCTTGGTGGAATGTGAGGCCTTTTCCATCCCTGTGTGGCTCAAATTGAGCTCTGATAGAGCTCCCATGGTTAGTGTGCAGCTACCAGTCAGCCACTCTGTTATCATTTGAGCTGGGGGGCGGGGAAGGTAGCGCATCCACTCTGTGCGACTGACTGCGAGTGCACGTACCTCCTCAGCGTGTGTTTGTGTGCGTGCACGCGTGCGTGCCGGCCTGCCCTGCCGCCTGGCCACAGGCTCGGGGTTCCAGACCACCCAGCAAGCGTAAAGGTAGCAGATGCCCCGGCGTGTCTCTGACCCCTGTAGCGCCACACAGGGTGACGAGGGGGGGGGTTAACCCACAGATTGACAGGGATTAGTTGAGAGAACCCCCACAGATTGACAGGGATTAGATGAGAGAGAGGAGGAAGGGGTTGTGAGGGACTCACAGAGGATGGGTATCGGGGTAGCAAGGTTCCTCGTGTCAGGTGGTCCCCTGCTGGGGCAAAGAATAACAAACTGGCAGCGGGGTTAGTCGCCCTCACCTCCCATTCCTCTGCCTGCTCCGCCCCCACCCCCGCTCTCTATGTGCTGCATGAATTATGGAGAGGCCTGCTGTCCTGGTACATCTACCGGCCCTGATCTTCCTGCTCTCTTCTTTCCCTGTCCTCCCATCTACACACCTGCCTACAGACGTTGTGCCTGGATTTTGTGTACGTAGCCCAAGGCAGCATTCTGACACGCTGCAAACTCATGTTCTTCCCCTCCTCTCTGTCTGCTCAGGACCGGTTCATCTCTTCAGGGGTTGTCTCCGACACTACAGCCAGAACTGTTTTTGTGTGTGACAAAAGTCATGTGATCGTTTCTCTTGCGAAGGGAGAGTCACTTGGTTGCAGCTATCACGCTATGAAATCGTGTTCAGCCTCAGTATCCCGCCCGTGAGAGATTTTGCCCCCAAAAAAAGAAAAGTGGAATAGAATCACAGTTCACTAGTGCAGATTTTACTCTGCATATACATGTCTTATATGTACAGAATGCTTCGAATCTCACGACTTGACCTATCTTGACCTAAGATAGCTATGACAAGAATAAAAAGTCTAATTAGCTACTACATCCACGACTTAACTAATAGATCCACGTATGACAAAAAAATATGTACTTACAGTCAGCTATCTTTCACTGATCTGTCATCCAAATGGTCCAAGCATTGAAATGGAGCATTGTTTTCATTTATGTAATCCATTTGTTATGTGAAAATGATCAAAAACTCAGTCTAACCTTACCGCAAACCGCATTTACAATCTACCACTAATCTTATCACAAACTATTTCTGGTGTTTCGACCTTCAAAACAGTGTTCCAGCCACTAAATTTTGTCTAATTCCTAATCCCCAAGATATCTAGATGTTCACAGACATCTGATTTATCTTTCTACACTCTTAAGCCTCTTGCACACAGAGTCCGAAATTTTCGTACGCGTTTTTTTGAGTCCGATGCGTATTTATTATACATTTGGATTCGGCAAGCAGTGAGGATGATTTTGTTGCCCTCTCTCTTTTAAAAAAAAGAAAAAGAAAGAGGAAATATTGGGTCCATCCAATCCTGAGATTGCGCAGAGAAGAAGGCAAGTTTCACCTCCTTATTAAGGAGTCCCCAGTACTCAGATACCTAAAAGTATACATATATTATTATAGCACACAAAATAGCCTAATGGTGATGTATTGTATGCTTGTTTCAATAATGTGTGTGTGGGGGGCCGGGGGGAGACAAGCCAAGCCTCCGGGAAGAACAGCTCGTTCCGCACATCATTGCACATTGGCAGTCCTTTCAGTTTCGGTTTTCAATTCGGTCAAGTGTTAACATGTTCTCTCGATCAGATTAGAAAAGGAATAAACCTCCCCTTTCAGTTAGATCGAATTTTGGATCGGTTAAGGTGTTTACTGTGATTGAGCTGCCAATTCAATTACTAATGGATTAATTGGTTATAAAATATAACCCGTTATTATACAGCTGCTGTCTGCCCAGCGCTTCCGCTGACCGTGTGTGTGTATTCTGGATTTTGTCGGTCCATTGTATGGTGGCTCTGAATTGTCAAAAAAAACTCTCAAAATGCTGGCTATGGATGCGAAAAACGCAGAAAATCGAAACTGATCCGATTTCTTTTTATTATGGACGAAAGTTTCGGAAGCAGTGTTAATGCATGATTGACATAACGTGAGGTTAATATTATTTTTTAACGTGCGAACAATTCGGATGCGAATTTCAGACTCTGTGTGCAATGGCCTTTAGAAAGTTAAGAATGTTACATTGCATTGCATCGCACGTGAGGAAGATGCGTACCTGGATGTATGAAAGTGGTAATTTCAGTTTTAGATTTAGTTGTGTTATGTAAATATATATTTTTAAACCATATCATGCCATTTGTATGATGGTGTGATTTGCAACAATTATTATTTTTTATATGAAACTTATTAATTTGGACACTGGGGTACATCTGGGCACAATCATGAAGGTCCTCTTAACTAATAGTCTATAGCTCCTAGGCTGTTGACTCTATCATTCAAAAACTTTAGACATAGGTTGTGGGTCATGATTAAAAGTGCTCCAAGACAATATCTCAATATGTAGCTTTTTATTTGCATTTGAAAGATGATGAAAAAAAAACAAAAAAACATGCATTTTCTTTCATCTTGTGCCATATTTATTCTAATTAAATTTCACATTTCCAAAAAATGCAGTCTTTCCTTTTTAAAAATATCAACCATATTTTTCTCCTTGCTTCAGGTCCAGTGTGTGGGATTTGACAATAAGAGGGTGATCTTTAAAAGATTAAGAACATTTTTCCAACTGTAAACCTAATGTACCGCTGTGTGTGTGTGGCGTAGTGCAGAGAAGCGTCGGAGGGAGCTGGAGTGCCGCTACATAGACGAGCTAGCCGAGCTGCTTTCTGCCAACATGGGCGACATCGCCAGCCTCAACGTCAAGCCCGACAAGTGCCACATCCTCAAGAGCACCGTCGACCAGATCCAGCAGATCAAACGGCGGGAGCAGGGTGAGCCCCAACGCATCACACACACACGCCTTCTTCCCACTCATTCATTTGCCTCACACGGACCATGACACAACCGCCTGGTGACGTTTCTCTGTTTGTTTATTTTATTTTTTATTTTTTTATTTAACCTTTATTTAACCAGGTGGGCACGTTGAGAACAATTTCTCATTTAAAACGGCGACCTGGCCAAGATAAAGCAAAAAGGTGCAAGTACAGACATAGTTACACATGAATACAAATACACAAGAATTACACAGATTGTAGAGTAAGGAAGAAAGATAGAAAATACAGTCAAAATTGA